>RPOG01002703.1:0-83536 GCA_008086565.1 Thalassoma bifasciatum
TCCAAAACAACAAAGGCATGTTATTCATTCTTAAACAACATTGTTTTCCTGTGTTCAACAGAGCAGTGAGAGGTTAGCCAGGGAGCATGGACACCACCCAACTGAAACACTAGGACTGCAGTCAGGAGCTGTGATTCATGAAAAGGTTTTTACACGCAGCAGAAAAAGAGATAAGGCTGCCAAAATCAGCATCATTATTCAACCTCAAGGCAACATCCCTGGTAGCACTATCACAATGTTTAATTTCAGCGTAAACATGAGTTTCTAAAAGTGCCCAGGCTCTGTGATATGACACCAGTGGAGTTTACACCCATCATTCAGGCAGCTGCTCCCTAAATTAGCACAATGGCACGGCCTGAGTAAATATGACAATCTTCTGAGTCGAAGCCCAAACACTATCATAACACTCCAGCCCTGAGAGGCTCCGGACAACTTTTGATGGCATGTTTTCTGCACGGCTAATGCCGGTTTCTGAGTGAAGTACCCTAAAGACCCGTCCAAACAATAGTCTGCTCTCTTAGCAGCCTCTTCAAGTTGGTGCCGTGTGTAGCCCAGCTCCTTATCCCTCCCTCTACCTTGCTCTTTTCAGTTTTCCATCCCCGTCTCCTCGTCCTTATCTAGAA
The DNA here is from genome assembly GCA_008086565.1 of Thalassoma bifasciatum. Lineage (NCBI taxonomy): Eukaryota > Metazoa > Chordata > Actinopteri > Labriformes > Labridae > Thalassoma > Thalassoma bifasciatum. The sequence continues at coordinate 624 of RPOG01002703.1, forward strand.
TAAGTGACTATATAACAAATCGGCGAGGCGCTGTCGACCACCAAGGTCACTGGGTTTGTGAGGGGAGCTGGCTAATGTTGCCCTCGGAGAGTATACGTTGCCAGTTTGAGCGGGTTCCAGCTCTCGTATTGCTACAGCTCAGTTCCCCTCCAGCCGGAGCTCGAAATCCTTCCTGTGCCCTCCAGATGGATAACTTTAGCCGACTATCGATCCACCACAATGCCTCACACCAAGGACTCTCCTCTCAGGGATGAATACACCAACACTTATGCCACCTCATGATTTCTTTACATGTATATTTTCAGTGGCGGCTAGATTTTTGCTCTTTGTTTCATTTATAGTAAATCAAGACTTCCTGCAAGGGGGATTTAAAACTCCAGATATCACTTGGCAATAATTTCTAAGACATGAAATCAAAGTGACAAATTCAAAGTCTTCACTGTTTCTTTTGGGCTCTTTTTCAAACCACCCGCTACACACTCCCCCTACCCACTACCTCTCTGGTTTTCGCCATATTAAGTCCATCTCAAACCAATGAGCAGGTATAAAACCCTACACCCGCGAGTCTCTGTGGCTGACAATCTGAACACATCCAGCACTAATTGCGTCCGACATGTCCATCCTGATCCGTCTATGTTTCAGTCCTTTGGATAAGAAATCCTCGAAGGAAAAAACAAAAGTAGTTTAATAAACTTAGGCACATTAATTAGGCTAATTTCATAGACTGTATAAAACATGGATGTAGTCTCCGTGACGTCACCCATCTGTTACTGCAGCTCTGTTTTGAAGCAAAACAGCGGGCGCGGCCATAAAAACTCACAGCTATTGGGCGCCCGTCAGTCATGTGATCTGAACTGTGGCTCCGATTGGGTAAGCTCTCGATCTTGAGATCTTTCGAACGGCCGAGTTAGAAAAAAATTCACCCCCTCACAGTGTGTGCTGTTAGCGGAATAAGCGATACAGACGGGGGACAGAGTTTGTACCAGGCTTTAAATACACTATGAAAACTGCCTTGCTTTTTTTTGCGTTTAACTTCTGGAGCCAGACTCAAGTGGTCACTCGAGGAACAGCAGCTTTTTAGCACTTCAGTGTTGTCTCATTTTTTCAGAGCGGAGGTTGCCGCTCGGCTAATTTCAGCACTTACATGTTACAGGCTAATCAAAGTCATGTCGCAGATAAGTTTTCTGTTAAGTTCAAGGAGTTTTATCCAATGACTGTATATAGAATGGACAGTGTGCTTCCGCCTGTCACCGTTCTACGTTTTTGAAGCCAAAAAACCCCGTTTCTCTAGCCCCCATTGTGCAGCCAGAGTCTGCGCAGTAGAGAATTTCCGGTGGAGCAGAGTAAAAAAGATAAACAAAAATATTTATTTCTTCTTCTTCAGAAGGTTTAGTCTCCTTTTGGCTCTTTCCCGAAGTTTCTTATATCCCCGGTAAAAACTACTCACGAACGGCAGCTGTCAACTATCGTAAAACGAAACTTATATCGCGGTTTTTAACGTCCAATAACTAATGAGAAACTAACTTCTCAGAAAAAAAACACCCTAACACCATGCAGCCAGATGACATCGTCATACTACCTTAGAGTAAAGATGAGAGAAATGTTTCTACGAGGTATCGTAATTTTTTAAAGTTTTCCCGGCTCATATGTGGAATACATGGGGAGGCGGGGCTTATGACCTATACTGCAGCCAGACACCAGGGGGCGGGGCATCTGCTGGAGGCTTCAGTTTGAGCCCAACGTCGTTACGTCCACTCATTATACAGTCTATGGTTTTATCCCATTCAATGTTGTTTTTGAGCGTATTTGTGAATTTACGACAAAAAAGAAGCTTATTGCTGCTCTGGCATTTGAAAATACTGTGTTGTATTTGTAGTACAGTAATTATTATAATTTGTTTGTTACAACTCGTTTTACGATACAATGATGAAATTACATTAAATTGACTCAACATTAAGTTGTACATTAAATGATAATTCATCAGTTTAAACTAATAAAATTTTATTTCGCACAAAAAGAGAAAAATAAAAGTGCACACCCATTAGTGCATCATTCGCAGGCGCACAGTGGCTTCTCACTCCTGCAAGACGCTGCTGTGAAACCATGGCAACATACGATTTCTGTTTCGGCCGGACAGAGGGGAAGTTTGTCCCAAAGCTGCTGCCGTAATTAAAATGTAAAACTTGATGAAGACGACTTCATTCAGCTGCGAGTGTGACTTCTGATGGTGAGTGCACTATGTAATGTAGAGGTCTAAAAGAGCCTTGTATGATGTTAAACAAGCTCACCCTTAAATTTCCCACAATCCTCTTTCTAAATCCCAAAAGTCTGCCATCCTTACCAACAGAATTCATGCCACTGATTCTTTTATAATCTACAGGCTTTGAAACGATAAACTAATGCACACAGGAAGTTTGTGACCTTTCACACACACACACTAACTCATCCTGCTCTCAGTCACACATGACTACGTGACTGCATCTGTCCGCCTGCATCCTAGAAAGAAGAAAAGAGCGTGTCACTAACATCTGCTGCAGGTCTTAAGGGGCCTGCAGACCCCACATATGGCCTCTTATCTGAACTTCCGTCGTCTCACTCTCTGTTTGCGGCTAATGCTGCTTGCGCCGAATACTCGGTTCCTCTTTCCTTTGAGGCACTTTGCAGTTTAGTGTCTCTAATGAAAATATGACAGACGTGACTTCCTGGTGAGGGAACGTTCACACCAAAGTTCCAACTGACTCCTTTAAACACCTTTTTAAAGAAACTGGGTGAAATGTTAAGCGTATTGTTTTTTTTTTTATGAGTACCCCTGTGGTTGACACTTTAGAGCAGAGCAGTTTAGATTAGCTTCAGTGCTGTGATGCCTGTCAGTCACTCAAAATAGTTATGACAGTGATTTGTGTTTGAAAATGAGATCAACAAAAGAGGTCATTTTTTGTTGTTTCTTTTTTTCTGTCTTGACTACTTTCATCCTGCAACAGTGACTGATCGAAGTGCCTACACCTTTCGGTTGTTGTAGGATTTAAATGAAGAGTCATCTTCATCAACTGAATTCTGAAATGTTGTTTAATGCTCTGTACAGTTTTGTTTCATTACATTATCGCTGCAACATAAATGGAACAAATGAAACTATCACGTACACCACATGAATGCACCAAATTTGGCAGAGCACTAACAGTTTGAGTGAGAGAAAATTTCCATAACCGTGACTGTTTGTGTCAGATCAACTCGAGAAGCTCGTCTGTGGTGGACCGTACGACCAGAGACATCTTTGATGTTTAATCAGCGAGTTACATGCGTGGAAGGGTTTGCAACAGCAATTGTGTTTTTACACATCTTTCATCTACAAGTGCAACATGTCAACAACACCAATTTGAATGTGGCGCTTTTAACATTTTGCTTGAAAGTGAAACTATGCTCTTATGAGAATCACTGACTATTAATTTGTATACTGCACTTCTCATAATGCAACAGCAGCTTTGCATTGGTGTTTGTTTTATCTTTGGATGTTTCAAAGTTTCCAATTTCTGACTGGTCATGATGGCGTTGTAAAGACTGTCTGAATTCTGTAGTGTAAGACTTCTTTACCCATGAACACTAGCACCCATTGTCGTGAGGATGAGACTCTTACCAAGGTGACATGATCTTTTTTTTTTTTTTTTTGGTAACTCTAATTTTGTTTGTTCAAGGCAGCTTTTAGCAGGGCACAAAGTGACATGATAACAGGCAAATGTATAAACTCGGTTTGTAGCGTGGTTTAGTAAACGACTATATTCAGCTTCACTCACAGCTCAGTGATACGAGACGTGGCTGTAACTCAGGCCCCGTTTATGTGACAACGCTTCACAACGTGTCACCTCAAAACACAAAAAAGTTGCACTAAAAAAAATCTGTTTACAAGGAAACACTAACAGACTCAAAACACTGTAGCTCACATGTAGGGACTGTAGATAGCAACATAACTACATGAACAACAGGAACTACATACACGACAAAGGTTTAGAGGCTGAAGAAGAGGTGAGCAGATCATCTGGAGTTTGTGCTAAAAACGTTTTCTCTGATTGCAGAAAAAATGCAATAAGTGCACATTTTGGTAGAAGACAGTAGATTCAGTAGCTCAAGAATGAAACTGAGGGTAGCTATTGATGTTTTTCTGTTCACGCTTGGCACAGTGAAGGTTTTAATGCGCAAAGCTGTGACCTCAGCATTTTCACTGAAAAAGCCAGCTTGTTGTTACATGGGAACAGTGGAAACAGCACTTAAGAAATATTCCACTCTGAAGGGCAAAAGTTTGCATTTAAGGTCTGCTGAAAAGCAACAATACTTTAAACTTTCACCCTAAAACTGTTCTTGTGTAAAGCCCCTCAGTGAATCCTGGTTGTGTCCTACCAGTGCTCATCTACCACCTCCAACCTCACCAAGAAGAGCAAATGTAACCTGCCTCTTCATTTTATTTAAAGACTCAAGTTTGAACAGATCACTGCAGTCTGCCGTGTTTTAACCTTTAGCCTGTGCTCTAGTCCAGCTCCTGTGTCCAACATTATTCGTCGTCTAGTCCGTCTAGCAGGTTCAAGGCCCAATTCCAATTCCTTTCTTAACCCTCAAGCTCAACCCTCAATCTTAGTAGCCCTCAAAACCAAGTGTTAAGGGCTATTTTGTGACTTAGAAATGGGACACCCCTTAAATGCAAATGAAATTGTTGTGGACTGTCAGTTATTCCTTCAAATAGCGTTATCAAAAAAATATCTGTATAAATAACACAACCACGGACATATTCAGCTGTCACAGCAAACCATAGTTTATTGAAAGGTAAACACCAGCTATAACTATCGTTACATAACTCTGCGGCTACAGGAGATGACATTAGCCCGGTCATCTTATACCATTATCGGCACAAGCACGTTATATAGGCTGTTATCTTGATAAACAACTACATTACCACTGAGAAAAATGACCATTTTGTAACATTTATTAACTTAAACGATAGGAACATGGCTTGTCCGCACCTACCGCTATTGACAAAAGATGGTAAAATAAAAATAAATGTTATGCAACAACGAGGTAAATAATCCATAAAATGGGTCTAAACTAAGATAATACAATGGTTTTCGTAATATTTATATCTCCATTAACAAATAAAATACTTAATTTGTAGCTCGCCTTCTCTGCTGCTTTGGACGCCATGTTTATTTACTGAAAATACGCAATGCATTCTGGATGTCCCTTAGTCCCAAGGGTGGTGTAGGAGAATCTCAGTATTGAGGGAGATACAGCCTCAGTCTTACCCCTCAACCTTAACTTTCTGAGAATCGGGACAGCACTTACCCTTCGCGGGAGTGCGCATTTTGAGATTGAGGGTTAAGACAGGAATTGGAATTCACCCCAAGTCTTATGCTCATTATAAACTGCTCTGGTTGATCATGATATACCAGTAATCAGACTCCCACTTTTCTACTTGTAGCCATAAAGTAGTTGAGCATTAAGACATTCTGATTATAGCTATCAACCTGAGCTACAGCTTAGACCAAACATGTAACTGACATCTTGAGTCTACTGTAGTAAAATTATTCATAATTTGTCAAGTAAATGCCACTACAATCCGACAAAAGTCTCTTAAAATATATCAATGATACTTCCCCAAAAAATGAGTCACAATCAACTATTTTATCATCAGATTTCTTTGTAAAGGGTATTGAAATCATCACAGAAGCCAACAGGAAACCAGAGCTGTATCAGTATTAGCTGCAAGGACAGCAAGAAAGAAAGAAAGAAAGCATATTTCCGTCTTGTGATGAGTGTATTTTCAAGTATCACTATTGTTGTAGCAGAGTCTTATCATCTCATATCTGTGAAAGTCGAGATTTAAATCACACTGTACATATAAAAGCTTCATTATAGACGATAAATGAATTGAATTCAAAAGCACCAAAACTCTAAGCTGCATGTTCAGTCTGTGCTCAGTATTATCCTCATGTTTCAACTGTAATGTAACTACTAAAAAAATCTTATGATGAAATATAAATGATGACTCATAGTCCCCTGCAGATATTAATATCAGTTACCAGCCAGATTCTCCTGCCTCATCTTCATTTTACTTCCCCTCCCTGGATTCAAACATTATGACTTCATAATGATTTTCTCATAATCAAGGAAAAGAAGTATAATGAGATATCATTCGTGTTCAACGCTGAGAAGTTTCTGATCCAAACTCAGATCAGGCCGCAGAAATGCAGAACTGATTTATTTGAAATAGTTATTAGCCCCAGATTTGAACCTCAAAGTGAGGTAACAGATCCTGGACGCACAGATCAGGTGAAAGCTCGCCGCAGACTCTGACTGTACAGAGCTCTGGGCTAAACGCCATCCACCTGGCATGGCCCCGACGGAGAGGCGGCCACAACAGAGACCTGCCAGCTCCCAACTGAGGCTGGTTGCCAGGAGACCAGTGGCTCCTCCTTTGGCTTTATTTAATGCACTCCTCATCAAGGTCATAGCCGGCGTCTCTGTGGCCGAAAGAGGAGGGAGAGGGACACGTGGCTCGAAGGGAGAGAGAGAGAGAGAGATGGGGTAGAAGGCAGAGAGTGTGGGGGAGGCTAAGTGATATTGTTAATCTTCATCTTGGCCTAAAAAACTACCTGTCAGCACCGCTCCCTCCAAACAATGCCCCCCCCTGATTTATATCATCGTTACACCCTAATGTTATCTGCTGCACTGTGGCTGCTGATGGTTCACTTCTGTGGGAGCAAAACTCAATTTAAAATGATTTATTAGGAAACAAAAATGAGGCCATACCGCAAAATAGCCTGCAGACCTGAACTGAATGAGTAACACCTATTTTTTTAAAATATCTTAAACTGCTTTCATATCTTTAAACTGATTCAGAAAACCATTTAGCATCATGGCAGCTAATGTTTTTGTAGTTTTGTTTTTTTTGTGAAACTATCACGGTTGATGTAATTTGGACCACTTATCTTCAAAAAAAAAAAAGATGCGGTATTTTTCGGACTGTAAGGCGCACAGGATTATAAGGTGCACTAACAGTGAATGTGTCTATTTTTCTCCGTTTTGAAAGTGCTATATAAATAAAGTTATTATTATTTTCATACATGAGGTGCACCAGATTATAAGGCGCATTAATCGAAACAAAACAGTCAGGTAAGTCAAACTTTATTCAACTCATTGAATGACTCAATAACTTCAATAACTCTCGACATTTTTCAGTTGTAACCAATGACTGTATATAGAATGGACAGTGTGCTTCCGCCTGTCACCGTTCTACGTTTTTGAAGCCAAAAAACCCCGTTTCTCTAGCCGCCATTGTGCAGCCAGAGTCTGCGCAGTAGAGAATTTCCAGTGGAGCCAAGTAAAAAAGAGAAATAAAAATATTTATTTCTTCTTCTTCAGAAGGTTTAGTCTCCTTTTGGCTCTTTCCCGAAGTTTCTAATATCCCCGATAAAAACTACTCACGAACGGCAGCTGTCAACTATCGTAAAACGAAACTTATATCGCGGTTTTTAACGTCCAATAACTAATGAGAAACTAAATTCTCAGGAAAAAAACACCTGAACACCTTGCAGCCAAATGACATCATCATACTACCTTAGTGTAAAGATGAGAGAAACGTTTCTACGAGGTATCGTTATTTTTTTAAGTTTTCCCGGCTCATATCTGGAATACATGGGGAGGCGGGGCTTATGACCTATACTGCAGCCAGACACCAGGGGGCGGGGCTTATGACCTATACTGCAGCCAGACACCAGGGGGCGGGGCATCTGCTGGAGGCTTCAGTTTGAGCCGAACGTCGTTACGTCCACTCATTATACAGTCTATGGTTGTAACACATGAAATACAAAACAATACACCCGCTTTTTATTCATTAATATTAAAGTCACTCGTAGCTGCTCTATTCACATGTTGTGCTGAGTGATAAAATCATAAAATCATATAATTGAGGTCAGTAAGCACAACCAGAATTAAAACATAATGTGTGCCGAATTATAAGATGCACTGCCGATTTGTGAGAAAATTAAAGGATTTTAAGTGCGCCTTCTAGTGCGTAAAATACCATAACCGCATTATCATGTGATCATCTCCGTTTTTTCAGTACAACACACAAAAATATTATGATTAAACTTATGCTGATGCTACCTGCATAAACAGCCTTCTAATCAATGATACTTATTCTTATTCAAAGATAGTTAAAAACATGAGCATCTCTCAGGTTTTTTTTCCTTAACAGGCGATATTTTGAGGTTGCTTCTTGTCTATTTTTATAACTTTTGACTGACTGGTTAGATATTCGCCTTGAATATAAAGTTTTGAACTTTGTGCAGAACCATCTTGCTATGATCCAACCACAACCGATTTCACCCGGTCCAATATTGACCGGACCAATCAGAGAAGAGAGGCGGGAGCTGTAGGAGCTGCAGACCTGCAGCCTGAGTGTTTGAAAACAATGGCGGAGTGTGAAGCTGTCTCCGTGGACGCGGCGATATCTGCAGCTTTATCAGAAATAGACTCAAAATCTTCTCTAAATGAAGAACAGAGAACGTCACTGAAAGCCTTTTTGATGGGAAACGATGTTTTTGCTCTTCATCGGTCGGGAGAAGAGCAAAATCAGACTCGTGAATTATCTCCGCAGCGGATATATGAACTTTCTATCTGGTGTCAGGTTACAGATCTGCTACGTCACCGCGGCTTGATGTGGATTGGTCTGTGATGAGCACGTTGTCCAATCACCAGCTGCTACATTTTTTTTAAGTCCCGCCTCTGAAAGCACTTTCTAGCGCCTCTTACCCAGATGGACTAGTGAAATATCTCAGTGACGGATATATAAAACTGTTCGTCTGGCTTGTCCGGTTAGGGTTCCTATACATCCTTAAAAGTCTTAAATTAGTTGAAATGTTATATTCTGGTCTTAAATCAATTACTCAAAGGTCTTAAATTTGTCAGAGCAGGATTTGTTAATGTTTTTTTTTTTTGTTATTGTTGTTGTTGTATTTTGCGGGACTTTTCGAGGAGACTTAGAGTGGATTCTGTCTTTAAAAGCTGCTGATATAAATTTTTATCTGCATCCTGGGTCACTGTTTACACTTTTACACACAGCCATTAATCAGGGAGAATCACTTTATGTTCAATAAACAGACAAACATGACTCATAGAGAGACACACATGCTATGATTTGATTGTAATACAGCAGGATCCCCCAACCATCAACTATATTTATGTGTTTTTGGTCTTAAAATCATTCAAAGTGGCATTAAAGAGATCTTAAAAAGACTTAAATTTGACTTGCTAAAACCTGCAGGTACCCTGAAGAAACGACATTTTGCCACAGTGTCAACAGGTTGTGAAATGTAATGAAGTAAACAGAATCAAGTCTCTGATCTTTTGCTGCCTTTTTGACACATCTCCACTTTGAGCCTACTCTAGTTTTAAACCCATTTACAGTTCATAACTCAACATCACTCATTGTATCCACATGACGTTTTCCTGGAAAAAACCAAACAAACCGAAGCCAAAAGAAACTCACATTTCGTCGGACGCTCCAGTTTCCGCCTCCCTCTTTTCTTGCGCGGCGGCGTCAGGCTGTCGTCCTTCTCTTTCTCCGCGTCCTGCTCTTCCCGGCTGGGCAGGAATCCGTTCTCCTGGGGCGAGCTCAGACTCAGGCTCCGGCTCCGGCTCTGATCCTCCGAGCTGTCCTCTGCCCGGCAGGAGGAAAGCTCTCTGGGGATCCCGTTCTCCACTTCCCTCCTCTCCTGTTTGGGGAAGCAGGCTTCAGATGTCCTCTCCCTGTGCCCGCCCACGTCTCCGTTGTGGACGTGTGCCATGGACGGCCTTCCCAGTCCGGCGTAGCTGTTGCCCACGCTCACACTGCCTTTGAGAGAGCCACAGCTCTCCACCTGCAGGGGGAGAAGGGGATGAAACCATTACATCCTCACGTCTATCAGCTTTGGTGATCATTATTGCAGCCTGAAGTTTTGAAAGCATAAAATAGCTTTCTGAATGAGCAGATGTGACATATCTCTGGATATAGTGTTGCGGGCTGAGCTATAAACAAAACCATTCAAGAGATAAAACAAATCATCTGGTGTGCCTTGAAAAACGTAATCTCCATGAGCAACAATAAAACAGCTGAAACTATCACGAGTTAGGACAAGCGCTCTGCAGTGTCTACAGGCCAAATGGACTGTTAAAGAGAAAATGTAAATTAAAGCAATCATCCTTTTAATGTAAGAAAAGCTTCATTTCATCCTTCAGCTCCATCTGGGCCCAATCAAACACGTAGCTCCGCTTCTACACTTATTAGCCAGTGAATTATGGCATTTCCCATTCAGCTCTGTTAAACTCCAGTTGTAAACTTCAAAGTCGTGCCAGTAAATCTGCTGTACAGCCATTAACTCACCAGCGAGGAAAGGATTACACTCAAGTTCATCAGGTACAAGACTGAGCTTCCTGTAGCTGTGCGTTCAACATTACAACAGCACGGAAATATGTTAAGAATGTTGGCTGTTTGACAGAGAAGACGTTTTCACTCCGGCCAACGTTGGAACGCCCAGTGAAACTATTTCATTCTTTGCAGAGGAGCGGATTCAAAGAGAGCTGACCTATCTAGAGTTACACAGGCAAACGTTCGGCTTTTGCGTCTCCTTTTACCTCGGGAAAAACACAAAGACTTCCTCGTAACACTCGGAAAAGATACGTCCCTACTGCGAATGTTCAAGAAATCTGATCTGCCTGTCTGTGCTCCTGCCTAAAAATAGCCAGAAAAAGACACTTTCTCAGACAATCCCATTACTGGGTCACTGAGAGCAGAAAGTGGAGCATGTCTTGTGAGATCCGACAGTCATTACTGATGAGAGCAGCGCCAAAGCTTTCATCCCCTGCAGGTATCAGCCGAGCAGTTTGCATTTTGGGCAGGAGACACAAGCACCTGAGGAGGCATCTGTCTTTCAGCAGGGGATGTTTAGCTAACACAGGATCCTGACGCTTAAAGGTCAAACCTATCTTGTTCGAGCAGAGTGGATGTGAAAACACAAAGACCGACAAAGTGTCCGAGTGATACACACAGATGCAAAACAAACAGTGAGAGTCTTACAGTATCGTTAAACAAAGCTACATTCATCCAAACTTAGCTTTTGAGCATTCCTCGAAAGCCGCAGAGATCTGAATGACTTCATCGTGGTCGTAACAGAGAGAGAATTAACAGTAAAGTCTGAACAGTTGCACTCATACAGAGCTGTGGGCTTGTAAATCAGTTTTACACCATGAATGAAAACAACAAGCTAAGGGGTTATTAATATTCTGACTCCATTTACAAATAAGGGCTCGAATGTGAGAGTCAAACACACACACACACACACACACACGCACGCACTCAGCTAATAGGCTCACACACTCACACGCAGAGAAACAGTAAACACAACTGTCGCTGAAAGAATTACGCAACAGATTAGCGGCCCACTGAACTACATGTGGCCCCTGCCAGAGGTCAAAGGTCAGCTTGGGTAAACGATGCAGCTCAGACAGGCAGACAGAGGTCAGCGTAAACCACTGGCTCCAAATCGCAGCTCTCTACTGCAGCGACACAAGAAGTAACACATAAATCAGTGTTTTAGTCAAATATACATCTTTATAAAGACGAACAACAGCAACTCTTGTCTGACAACTTTCTTCAAACAGACACTTTTAAAACCACTGTACTCAAACTGCAATTGAAATGTTAAATCAAGAATGAATATTTGGATTGCTACGGAGGCTTGGAAATTAATTGCAAATTTGATTAAATCCCAATATGGCCTGTTGCAATATTCTAATCGCAGACAGTGCAATATTTCTACAACCTCAATACCAGGTGCAATTTTTTGCATTAGATGTTTTATGCTCAACCAAAGAGCCACATTATTGAAAACTACCTTAGCAAGAGAAACAATCAAAGTGGAAAAAAAATGGCGAAACCATTATGGAGTAGCAAAAAAAAATAAGTATAAGGTGGCAAAGAATGGGTGACTATTGGGAAAACAGTCAGAAAACGGTCTGGAAGTTGCAAAACAAAGGTCCAAAAGCCGCAAAATAGGAGTGAAAAGTAACTAAAATGTGCAAAAGTTGTAGATATTTTTGGACAAAATACTTATTTTTTTCCCCCATGAGAAAAAAAAGCTCATCCCCTTCAACATAGCAAGTCATATTTCAATTATATAGCTTTTCTTATAGAAGAATTTATTCCTCAGTTTATCTTATCTGGTGCACTTTTCAGTCAGGATTTATTTGTTGCTTGAGTTTTTTTCACAACACATAGGATAAGGAACCTAAATATAATCGCACAATGCATCGCAATTACAATACAGGGAAAATTATCACGATTAGATTAATTTTGCAAACTGTTCAGCCCTAATTACTACTGCTTTACAGGCTCAATACCTCATCTTCTTTAGAGATGAATTAGTATGAATGCTTAACAGTGCTGTTGTAAAGTGTATCATGAAATCAAAGATGGTTACTGAGGCTGCTCTCACACTGTCGTACTCAGTTTACATTAACATGTTGAAATGGATCCACAGAGGAAGCTGCCAAATCAATGAGAAAATGATAAAAAAGAAGGAGGAAGAAGGAGAAATAGCTTTTTTTGTTGCACTGGCTGCACTGTAAAAATCACAAAACCCTGAGCACCATTGGTCTAGTGGTTTAAGCACGTGCCCTACATATGAAGGTGACAGTCCTTGTTGTAACGGTCGCTTGTGTGACTCCAGGCCTCAACTTTTTACTTTACACTTTCCCCTGCTCTCTACTCCCCACATTTCCTGTTTCTCTTAAACTATCCTACTGTCCAAGTGAGGGCAAAAACACACAACCTGTATCTGAATCTGGACTAAACGTGGTTAAAGCCAAGAGTCAGAGCAGAATAAGCTGTTTGGCATTGAAAGAGAAGATATGGCACATTTTTCATTTATTAATAGGTTTCCCAGTGGTATGAGATTTATCCCCAAGAAGAATTGTCAAACAAAGAAATAATCCACCAAACACAAATGACCAAACTTTTTGTCCTTTGTTAGTGTCTTTAAGCAAATGCATTTTTGGAAATGAACATTGACATTAGTTACAGCATGAGAACAACCCGTATAATATTTCTTGCTACTCATGATGACTGCTTTTCACCCATTTTTAGCCACTTTACACTGCAAAAACTGAAATCTAAGCAAGTAATTCTGTCTTATTTGTAGTAAAAATTGTCTTATTGTTCTTAATTTGAGCCACATTCACCAGACCAGGTCATAAAAATGTCTTATTTCAAGTTTTTTTAAGACTAAAATGAGGTGTGAATTGCTTGTAACAAGTAAAAAAAATCTGCCAATGGGATAAGACGAATTCACCCGGGAAGTTTCTTAAAATCAGAAAGATGTTTTAAAACAAGAATCTTTTATCTTATCCCATTGGCAGATTTTTTTTTTACTTGTTACAAGCAATTGATGCCTCATTTTTGTCTTAGAAAAACTTGAAATGAGACATTTTTATGACCTTGTCTCGTAAATGTGGCTCAAATCAAGAATAGTAAGACAAATTTGACTAAAAATAAGACATAATGACTTGCTTAGATTTCATTTTTTGCTGTGTATTTCCAACTTTCTGACTACTTTCCATGTTTTCTCCTAATTTTCCTGCCATTTCTCATGCTTTTGGACCATTTTTTCCACCTTAAACTTACTTTTTTTGCTACTTCTTGCTGTTTTTGCCACTTTTCACTACTTAGATTGTTTCTCTTGCAAAGGTTATTTTCAAAAATTTGACTAAGCACAATTGAGTAACTGGTGTAGAGCGTAAAACATCTACTGCATAAAATTTTATCTGTTATTTTTACACATTTCAGGATCTGTTTATTTTTGCGAGTTATGCAATTTATATTTTATTCAAGTAATTGGTGGTAATGCACCTTGAGCCAGTTGCAAACCACCAAATAATCCAACTGAAAGGAAAGAAGACGACAAATAATCTGAAGACGAGGTGGTACAAAAATCGCCTGATAATGACAACCGTGACCTACGCTTTTATATATCAATTTTATTGATTTTTAGGGGCGCATGATATTGGATTTTTGGCCAATATGCTAATCTTCTACGACTCATTTTGCCCAAAACCGATACCGTAATTTTTCCGTACACAAAATTTGTTGTATAACAGTCATTTTCTGTGCAAAATAATAAGAATACTGAAGAACTTAATGCTCTTCCTGGCGGATTTTCACAGAAAACATAACCTCTGTTCACAGGGAACATGCTTTTCTTTGCATGTCTTCATTTAATCAAATAAGCAGCAACTAGTTATATCGGTTGATAACATGCTGATATCGATATATGTCAGTATTTATTGAGCATTCCTTTGATTTTATGGATTAGTCTGTGCAGTCCTAAAATGAACTGAGTGACTGTTTCAGCCTTGGCCTGTGATAGTAAAGAGCAGCAAAGTCTGTTAATATGTAAAACATAAACTCCTGTGAGCTGAGGTGAATGAATCAATGCTTAACTTTGGTGTGCATTTTTAAACAGGCTTTTAGTGTTTGAGTTAAAGTACCACGAGGGGTCAAAACTGCAACTCAATCAATACCGCGTAGGTCACATAAAATTGGAAGGAAAATATCAGGTAACTCTCTGATCCATGTAAGAATCACAGCATTGAAGCTTTGATATAATTCCACCGTCTGGCACATGTCTTCAATTCCCCACAGCTGTGAAAACAGTCACCACGGCGCCCTGATTCTGACTCCAGCTATTCTTCATCTGTTATTGGTAGAAGCCCCTCATCTGCTGTAAATACACACAGACACAAGCCCCGAGGCACATCCCTGCACAGCACACCTACCTGTAAATGTTTCTGTAATCCCCGTGTTTTGTAAACACACAGAGAATTAATTAACACGATCTGAAGCAGGGGTTTATGCAAATGATAACATCTCTGGGAACAAAACACCCGGGTCTATGACGGCCCAAGAGTCATTATTAAATCAGTGCTTTTAACTCAAAGACTACAGAGTGATTCCCCGTGGTTTTATTGCAGCGTTTGTGATCAGCTGAAGAAAATGCAGGACACCGTATGAGGTTTTTAAGGACAAATGATTAGTAAATGTAGCGTTTCAGGAGATGAAGACACAGCTTGTCTGAATGTGCAATCAAAGGATTCTTTTAACTGTGCATTGATGAGATTGAAATTTAAGGAACACAGAAGTAAAGATAAAGATTAGACCATAGGGCTGAATGATTTATCGTTTTCTGATCAAAATCGCAATTTCATACATCGTGATCATGTGGTCGCTAAAGCTGCGATTTTGTTTTTTGCTCCTGACTGACCCAGGATCTGTTATATCAGCTGTTTCACACACACCTGTCTTTGAGTGTGAGACTGTTGGGAAAAATCCTTTTTTCCTTGGGATTGTTGAATTTTGTTTTTTGTTGTTTTGTATTTTATTTTATTTAACTTGACACCATTAAGGATATTTTGCACTACATCATTTTTAAAAGGTAAGAGTCAAAGATAGCTCTTTTTGTTCTTCAGTTTTTATAACTAAAAATACACTTTAAAAGTTTAGAAATAACAAGAATAGTGATAGAAAAGTCAAAGTTTGACTATTTATCTCTTTTTCTTTTTTTTTTTTTGCCTTTTATCCTGTAGTTTCGTATTTATTTCTTGTTATTTTGACTTAAATCTTAGAGTTTTGACTTTTTATATCAAAATTTCAACGTTTTATCTCAAACATTGCCTTTATTTCAAAATGTAGACTTTAGTCATCTTAAAATTTTGACCTTAAATGAGAAAGTTTGGACTTTTTTCACATAATGTTAAATTGATTTCTTAAACTCTGGGAGTTATTGACTGTTTGTCTTAGAATTTTGTCTTTATTTCAAAAAATTTCCTTTTTTCATATTAAAATATTGACCGTTTATCTCCATCATTTTTATTGTCATCTCTGCATTACAGTCGTAGCTTTTGATGTTTCAATGGTTTGATGTAATTTTCTGTCAAGTTTGTAAATGTTACTGTACATCGTGAAAACTTCACTAAAGTTTGATTTAAAGAAAATCGTGAATCAAAGTGAAATCGCTGTATCTGCCAGAAAAATCGCAATCAGATCTTTTTCTAAAACCATTCAGCTCTAGCAGACCATGTTCTGAAAAGTGCCCATGACCCACAATTTTTGGTATCTCAGACCAGCGACCTCCTGCTGTGAGAATTCACTGATAGGCTCGTCCAAAAACCGACAAAACAAACCAAAAAACAACGACAAAAAAGCCCAGAGATGCTTGAATCACGACAGATGTGCTCAGCCCTTAAACTCCATGACGTCAGAAGATGTTGAGTCTGAAAGTTACAGTTGTCGTTTACAATCCAAACACCATAAGAAAACAAGAGAAGCTGTCTTTGTTTAAGACATTTTAATCATTAATCGCCTTTTCAATTTGTCAAGTGGATCATTTGTAGGTGAAGTAAGAGGAGCGGAGGTTTAAGTTGATGGTTGGTTGATCATCCAACGAGCTCTTTGTTTAACTCCAAGCTTTGTTCTCCAAACCACAGCTGTAATTGCAGGGTCAAAGAGCATTAGCAACTGCCGTCTCCTGACAATGTCTCCTGTCCAACACATTTAGAGACTGAGACTCTTTGATGAAACTCAGACAGCAAGTTCCTAAAGGGTTGGGCAATTAACCACAAACTTGATTTAATTGCAATATTCTTGTCGTAGACAGAGCAATTTAACCTCAGAAATGTGTCAGAAAACCAGATGTAGTAGATGTTTTATGCTCTACACCGGTGTTACTCAACCCTGCTCAACCAAAGAACCCACATTATTGAAAACTACTTTTACAAGAGGTGTTGAAAAGTGGCCAAAGCAGCGAGAAGTAATAATAAATATAAGTTTAAGGTAGCAAAAATTGGTGAAAAGGGTTGAGCATTGAGAGAAACCTTGGAAAATAGTCAGAAAGTAAGAAAAAAAATAGCGAAAAGTGACTAAAATGGGTAAAACGCAGACTCATGACTGGCAAAAATGGTTTGGAGTGTGTAGAAATGGACAATTAAATCAAATTTTCCATATGAACCAAAAAAGCTCTTTTCTTCCTCGTGTTATTTATCTAATATTGTCTTTTTAATGAAGAGTGATAACAGTGCATGAGCTGAAGAATCTAAAAATAATCGCAATCAGATTATATTTGCAAATCCTTCAGCCCTAGTTGTGAAGAAATCTTAGATAGTTTTCTTTTATAAACACATCTTTAAAGGGGTGTAGATGATAATGTGAAATAAGCACTCACCGAAAAATGTTTGCGCTTCCTTCCAGGTTTGCTAACTTTAAACGAGGCGCTGCTTTTCGCTGACTTCTCATCCTTCATCAGGTCCATGTCCAGTATTGTGCTTTCACCCTGTAAACAAAGACGTAAAAACATAAGCACGATGATTCCTGTCAGATTTACAGTTAGGGCCTTGATTCAGACATCAGGCGTTACCTGGTTGGTTTAGGTCGTATTTACCTGCATCGCAAGTGTTTGACCTGAGCCATAGTTGCAGAAATGTCTGCTGAAACAACACAAAACTGCCCCTAACTGAAACACTTGAAAATTTAGGGAAGGGAGGGGCTGCAGTGGGTCCTCGAGTGTCTTTGGCTGAGTGGACAATGACACGGATAAAAAGTGAATGGCACGTTCCTTTGAACTGCGCCGAAGTGAAGGCTCCACGGACGCAGCGCTGACCTTCCACAGACAATCCCCTCTTGACACCGTTACAAAGACGTCGACCGGCCCCTGCCTCCCCCCGCTGCAATTTTCCTTTGATTAATAAAACTGTCCACCCCAATGAACAAAGCTCCATGTCCGCCACCACCAAGTGCCCCTGTGGCTGATGGGAGAAAAGATGATCCTAATGTAGATGCTTTGAGTTCCTATATTGACTGAATAGGACCACCAGCACCGGGTCTGCATGCAAATGAGACAGCAAGGCCGTCACTGACAGCTATGGTTGGGGAGTGTGGTGGTGGTGGTGGTGGGGGGCTGGGTCCTTATTAAATTCCTTCAGTATTGAATGTGAGATTCTCGACAAGATAAATGAGCTCTCCTCACTGTAAGGCGTCCTGCCACAGAGGCCGTCTGTCTACTACTTGTTAAGTACTTTGATTTTAAATCCTCAGGCTCTGTGGCGAAGAATGACGACAGATTATTACTGAACAATGACTTTGTTTGGGTTTAAATGACGCTGTTAATGCAACAAGACGACTCAGCAACTGAATCAGGGAATAAAAGTAGGGGAGACCAGGGATGGGTGATGATTATTTCATTACATAAAAACGCATCAGGACATAATATGAGACAAAAATCAGGTTCTCAAAAAGTCTTAAAAAAGTCTTCATTTAGATTTTCAAAATAAAAGGCCTTGAAGTGCTGTAAAAGTTGTATTTTCACTCGTGAGAGGTCTTTAATTTTTAGATGGCCTTGTATTAAATGAATGCTTTTCTAGTCTGTGATATTATGGTAAATGATCGTCTAGTTGTGTTTGGTTTGTAAACTTTTATCTCGATAGCAAACACTATTTTTGACTCGCCATGTTTGTTGACGACTAGGACTGAAAGATATATTGGTATCGTATCGATATCAAGATATGAAAACTCAAGATATTAATATCCTAACATCAAAGATATCAATAATGTAGATTTTCCCAGCTCACCCTGCATGTAAAGCTCAGACAGTCTCATGATTATTGGTGACTTTCTGTTAATGTTGATGACTGACAGTGAGCTCTAATCCAGTGGTTCCCAAAGTGGGGGTCGGGAGACATTGATAGGGGGTCATAGAATGTGTCCCAAAATCGAAAACTATGAACAATTCATGAACATTTTATCCATTATTGTGAGAATAAAAGCAAAAATTGGGGTGAAAGATAATATAAAATTATGCAAACAGAAAATGTTTTATCTGTTTTTCACATTTCTTTGTTCAAGTTTGATGCCGTGATCTCAGCAAAGTGCACATTAGTCAGTAAATTTTCTATTGATCAGTTAAATTAAGTATCCTCAGGAGGATTTGTTGGTTTTTGTCTGTTTTTTGGATTGTCCCATTAGTGTTGTACCACAGCAGGGGGTCACCAGTCCCTAACGCTGCTATTGCTGGAACCCCTGCTCTAATCAATGACCCCACTTTCCACATCCTGTTATATTATGATGCTTTTATTTTGAAAAATTGTTAGTTTTCAATAAACACCAGGTCATATTTTATTGTATCGTTACCAAGATATCTGGCAATACTATCGAGATATAAAATTCTGTCCATATCGTTCAGCCCTATCGATGACTATAAATCCAAAGTAAAACACGTCATTCATATTTACAAGTCGCTCATTTACCTGCAGGGGGCGCTAATAACTACCAAGGGCACTGAACAGAGCAAAAATTAATGACTGAGGAACACACGTCAACACCATCCAGACAGCACATGTAAAATGAATTACTGATCATTTCATGACTGTCTTCTAGTGGAAGAATCCTCAGGTTACTCAACAGTATCTAAAGAAATGAAAACGTATTAACTCAGTTTAACCGAGCTCCAGTTAATCAGCTGCAACAATGAAGGACTAATGGACTCACTAATGCATTCAAAATTACAATTAGATGATGCAATAAATATCCTGAAGTGGGCTGATCTGCATAACAAGTGTTTTTGGAGGAAGTCTAGTGTAAGGTGATTCCTGTTCATTTGTAGAAGCATAATGTGGATTTATTTGGCTTTAAGCTGCATTCTCAGTCTCCCATGAGGCAAAGCAGCCACAGTCAGGTTATTTCTGTCGCCCTAGATGTGGAACTACCAAAATATAAAACGTCTTTTGTCGAAGGTAGAAAACACCATTTGGAAATACATGATAACGCAGGGACTTCTTTAACCTCCTGAGACCCTATGACCATGTATGAAGACATTACGGTTCTGCCTCTTAGACCCATTAAATGTCATTATTTAAAACTTTGACTTATTAGTCACATTTAAGGACACTTCATCTTTTGGTGATCACTACATTGCACTCAGTCATCTCAGTGAAAAAAAAATGTATGTAACAGCACAAACACTAATAAGAAATAACTAATAACAAACTCATGACACTAAGAACCAAACTTCCTTTACAGAGATCAAGTTTAGTTTTAATACTAATTCAGTCTTAATGATCCAAGATAACAAGGAGAAATAGAAAATGCACACCAGACAAAAGCTCGAGGCTCAAGGTTAAATTAGTTTTCATGCTTTGGATTATAATGGAAACACACCTGTGTACATTGCATTTGTTCTGCCCTGATAGAAAGATAATCATTTTTTTCTGTAAGGTCTTAAAACAGTTTAAAAAAGTATGAAGGAACCCTTGAAAGAGCTTTAACTGTACAAGAAACAAAATTTAATGGATTACTATCTCAAGGTTGATCAGTTTCTGCAACAGCAAGATTAAAAAGTAAGATTCCTTCAACTAAAATCATATGAAATTCTTATTAAAGAGAAAAATGTTGTTATATTGAACACAAAATTTGTTAATTAACAGTTGTAACCTTGAAAATGAACCACAGACTGAATCATTTTTGAAGGGAGACTCTGCCACATCGTTTTTTTTTAACCAGGTTGTAAATATGTTTTTAAATTCCCTATAGGTACAATGTTTTGTTTTTTTTTGCTATAGTGTTTATGTGGCTTCTGGTCTTTCTGCAGCCAGGTTAAAGCAGATACTCGATGAATTACGGCTTTAAGCATAGGCTTCATTTTTCTAAACCAGATGTTGCCCCTTGAAATAAGTGGACAAGATTAAAGTTGTACATTTATGAACGGAAGCAGGCAGGACGGCTAATTTTAACATCTGGGGAGAATAACAGATGGAGACTGACCTTTGAGTTAACTCTTGCACATTTACTGAGCTGTTATTTCATCAGGATTGTCCTGGTTAATTACATAAACGAATAAATAATGAATAAATAAGAAGGATTAGGAATAAGGTTACAGTGCTCAGTTATGAAACCTGGAGTACACCTTCACAAGATCCTCCGGGATTTTATTCTTGTGAAATTAAAACATTAATCTTGTAAAGTTTGGAACATTTTTACCCCTTTATTGTAGTGGACCTCTTTCTCCATTGTCAAATACAACCCTTCAATCAATCAAACTTTATATTTAGAGCATTTTTCATACAGTAAAGTAACAGTAAGTTCTTTAAAAACTGTAAAAAAAACAATCCCACATACCCTCCAACCCCAAAAATGTGATGATTACTACAAATTTATTCAAGAAAATTCAAGATATTACCATACCAATATTGAAGATATCAATGATGTAGATTTTCCCAGTTCACCCTCGTCGAAGAGCCCAGACAGACTCACGATTATTGGTGACTTGACTGACAGTGAGCTCCAATCCATCAACCCTATTTTCTACATCCTTTTATAATATCATGCATTTATTTTTCTGAAAAATTGTTAGTTTTCACTAAACTCAGAGCCATATTGTATCGTATCAATATCTAGATATCTGGCATTACTGTCCAGATATGAAATTGTGTCCATATCAGCCCCATAGACTGTATAATGAGTGGATGTAACAACGTTACTCAAACTGAAGCCTCCAGCAGATGCCCCGCCCCCTGGTGTCTGGCTGCAGTATAGGTCATAAGCCCCGCCTTCCCATGTATTCCAGATATGAGCCGGGAAAACTTTAAAAAATTACGATACCTCGTGGAAACGTTTCTCTCATCCTTACACTAAGGTAGTATGACGATGTCATCTGGCTGCATGGTGTTCAGGTGTTTCTTTTCTTCGGCTTTTTTTTTTTTTTTGCCTTTATTTGATAGAGGAGGACAGTGGATAGTGTCGGAAAGGGGAGAGAGAGTGGGGAGTGACATGCGGGAAATTGGCCACAGGTCGGATTCGAACCTGGGCCGCCCGCTCGAGGACATAGCCTCATGGTGCGCAGCCTTATCCACTCGGCCATCCGCGCCCCAGGTGTTTCTTTTCTGAGAAGTTAGTTTCTCATTAGTTATTGGACGTTAAAAACCGCGATATAAGTTTCGTTTTAGGATAGTTGACAGCTGCCGTTCATGAGTAGTTTTTATCGGGGATATAAGAAACTTCGGGAAAGAGCCAAAAGGAGACTAAACCTTCTGAAGAAGAAGAAATAAATATTTTTATTTCTCTTTTTTACTTGGCTCCACCGGAAATTCTCTACTGCGCAGACTCTGGCTGCACAATGGCGGCTAGAGAAACAGGTTTTTTTGGCTTCAAAATCGTAGAACGGTGACAGGCGGAAGCACGCTGTCCATTCTATATACAGTCAATGATCAGCCCTAGTTGGTTCACAAGTTTTTCTAAGATTTTTGCTTAAAAGTGGTAAGTGGGACACTGGTAATTGATAAAATCGTCAGAATCTAAATTATAATATAGACTTTCAAAACTTCAAGCGCCCAAATAAAGTGTTGGTTGAATTAACGCTACAGTCTGATGGATGAGAGCTCACTACATGTGTAACAACAGCCCAGAACCTCCTCACCTGTTCCCTCTTCTCTTTTCCATCAGCTGCCCATTAAAGGCAAGTAGTAAGCCATAAAACCACTCTTAAAAAACTGGACTTGTGCCCGTGTGGCGGCCTTCAGACTCTTAACGTTAAATAATTTAAAACATGGAGGATGTTAATAAACACAGGCAGGAATTTTCAAAGGTCAGGCTATGTTTCATCCTGAGAGAGTTTGCTGCTGAAATGGAATAAATCCATCAACCATTAACGTCCCAGGGTGAAAAAACGATTTACATAAAGAGATGGATGTGATCAGGGGACGTGATTAATGGGCATGGGGTAATAATTGATAAATATTGCCCTCAAAACTGCAAAAATCATCGCGGAATAATTAACAAAGAATGACTGGATCCCCGCGCTGATGTTAAAGACGAGGCTGGTTTGGTATGTAGATGTTTTGGGCAGAGAATGTGTTTTGCAGATGGTGTCCGTTCATTGTGTGATTATTAATAGAGAGGCTGGTGCTTCAGTTTTTCCTAACAGGGCGGCAGAATTTGCATAGATAATAGCACGTTTTGAGTGCAGCCTGGTGTGCAGGCTCATTTGGGAGCCACTTACATGGATGACACAATTCAGTGGTGCCTGCAGGAACAGCGAACACAACATCATCCAATTCCCAACCCGAGAGCTCNACAGACCCCACCCCCCCAACATCACCACCACCGCCCCCCCGGTATAAGAGCTGCCGAGCCATTCCAGCTCCGGCTAAACCTCCACCAGCCAACGCCCACGTCACCAACCTCCATCGCACCAGCGAGCGTCTTATAGTACAGCTGCATCTTTCTACAGCCTCTGGTGTGATGCTGTGATGCTGCTGTCGTATCCCTGATGCTGCCATTACACACACACACACAACCACGCACTCACACACACACTGGGATGATAGTGATGAGAGTATCTGCTTCATGAAAGGTGACACTGCACTCCACATGCTGACAAATTTTACAATAAAAATCAGATTAACCCTTTACAAACCTCCTAATTCTAGTCTGCATACCATACTATGTTTCAGAGCTTACAACTGTAGAAACACAAAGTCAAAATTAATCAGTGACACCATATTTGAAAGATTAAAATATCTAGTTTAAATAAATGTCATGTTTTTATATGTGGCTAAAGTCTACATCAGGCTAAATGCAGCTAAAATATTTTTTTTCCTCTTCTTTTTTTTTTTTCTAACCATTTTTCAAAAGCATTAACTTCAAGATGCTTCATGTCAGACATAAAACACCCATCACATCACTTCTACACCTTTGTCATCTACATCTGGGTGAACTCTGAGCTTTATAGGTAAAACCTTGTAGGAGTTAGAGAGTTTTTCGTCTCAGGTGTCCAAACACCAGACAGAATTGTACTCACTGTCCACGCTCTTGTCCAAAGACTCCGTACAAACAAAACCAGCTTTGTCAGTGCTCAGTGTCCTCTTTGTAGTCAACTTTGCTCCCTTCTTAAAATAATTCACAAAAACTGATCACATTGTAGTTCCCAGTCATGGATAGTTCCTCTTCTGTTGCACACATGAATGTGAATGAAGATGCTTGGTAATAAATAGATCTCGCCAATGATGTAAATGGCTACAGTTGACTTTGTCTGAATGGTGACCTGATTGACAGGACTGTAAGCTAACAAACAACCCTCTAATAGAGCTGTTTCGCAAGACCATCGTGTGCTATTGGCCAGTAAAGCAGGGAGTGTTTGTCTGCTTTCCCAACCTGTCCTGGGATTCAAACCCCGTATAATATGATCTGGTAATTTTTTCTTGGAGGGAGAACCCTAAAGAAAACAAACACACCCAGCTCTTCTAGAGTTATATTGAGGAGGAAATGCTCTAAGACTGTGAAGCTGCTGTTATTGATGAGAACGGACACGACAGACAGACAAACAACGGACTTTACAGGAGAAATTTCACCACTTGGAACAATTTGATGAAACAACACTTTTGATATGTTTGAACTCTGGATTCCTCTGGTGGAAAGGAGAGTGAATATTCAGGGTACGGGCGTCAGGATGTGACGTAATGACCCCAAACAGGTTGGACGTCCCAGTTGTTGTGAGCGATTTTTTCACTAATCATGTTTTGTTGGTGAAGAAAACTGTAAAACAAACTTAGCAACTAAAATGTGAAGAATCTAAGTTTATTAACACGGTATAGAATTCCAAATTTTGACATAGGCGTTACTGTTTAGACTTTGATGAATGGCTAATGTAACGCTGATGACCCAGTGGGCCATAAAAGGTTAATGAAGAGAATATATCAATTCGATCAAGTCAACGCCAGAATGTCAGTGATCAATGAGGCATTAGTCTGACTGATTGATTACTCCATTCATAAAACAGGGATAGGCCTTTACCACCATCTAATAATGGCAAGAAAAAGCAAAAATACATTCACATATCTTCTCTTGATTGGGCAAATACTTCTAAATTCAATGTTTAATGAGCAAAAAGCTGATTAATCTAGAAGCTTTCATAGAAAAGCTTTTTGCATTGCTAGAGAGCCAAATCAGAAACAGGACACACAACTTAACTCAGGTCATTGAAAAAAAGCCTCATCATGACTGAATGAACTCTTTGAACCCTCTATCCTGACTCACACACAAACAGGACAAGTGTCACAGGAGTGTCGTGAAAAGCTGAAAGTCATTCATTTTTTTAATCATCGCATGTTCTTCTTACCATTCTGTTTCCCGGTGAGTCCATGTAGTCTGAGCTTTTGAACGCAGCTGTGTTGGTGTTGGTGACAGTGTTGGACGGCATCGTTGAGGGTGGATGGTGTCTTGATGATGGATGATGGGTGATGGGTGATGCAGGTGAGGTGAAAATCAACTCAAAGGAAACTTAAAATAAAAGGAATGAGAGATGATCCCTCCTCTCCTGGAAGACAAGAAAGAAATGGCATGTTAATAAATCTGTAATGCTTCTTCTCATCCTTTCTAAAAGCTGCGTTTTATTAGGTTAAAATGCATTTTTTGTCATAAAGAGGCTCTTTCTGGGCATCAGCTTTCCTTTTGTTGAGTGTACGTCATGTATAGGAAGGCTGCTATAGGATACTGTATGGCTTCAATCGCCTATAGGGCCCAGGCCATTTTTACACCACATGGATATATGGGTGTACAGTAGTCGACATTAAATGGCTGCTGCTGCTGCTGGACGCAAAACGCGCAGAAAATTACGCAAAAATAAACTCAGGATGCTAACACTGTTTGACACAACACTCGTGACATTAATATTTCATTTTCACCTGCCGTGTCTGGGTTAAAGTTACTCCGGCAGTCAGCCATGCGCATGCACACACACACACACTTATAACACACACATGCATACACACTCACAGAGCGGAGCGGCGTTATTACACTCGTGGAAATGTGCAAAGAAATAAATAAATAAAAATCAAACGCTTTTTTTTAATGATTGTAATCAGATGGGCTGTGCAAAATCCACTCCCACTGTGATGACACTCCTGGTTTATTTAAGAGCCTGAAATCATCATCTCTGCTCCTTAAAATGATTGCAAGCATCAACCAGGAGGTGTCAACTACATTTTTTTTTTCCCTTTCAGTGGGGCGACACATGCGTTTAATGTCACCGCATTTCCACGCCACCTCCACGCAGGCCACGCGCTTTACATTCCTCGTGCACTGATGCTTCAATGTGCTTTGCATTAAAATGTAAAGTTTTAGACACATCTTTTCACGCAAGGGAAGTCTGCAGTGTGACCCAAGGGGGATGTGGCTCTTTTTTTTTACAGGCCACGGACACTAAAGCAGGACAAATCTCCCTTTAAATGACTCTGATCATATTTAATGAGGCCGGTGTGTCCTCGATCCTGCTTCTGCCTCTAAATTCTCTCAGGTTCAAGTGCACATCGCGATGTCCAATCAGCACATCTGCAAAAAAAAAAAGCCAAATTCGCTATTTCCCCGTTTCCATCGAGCGCCTTCCGCTCTCAGAGCTTTTCACGTTTTTTTTTTTTTTTTCCTTTTTTGTTCACAGAAAGGTTTCCCCTTCCTGCTTCAGCCTACAGTGCCGGCTTCAACCGATTGAAACGCGTGAATCGCTGTGTGTTCGTTACCCGATTTTCCCAAGTCCCAGGCCTGACCCTTTTTGTCTCGCTTGCTCCCGGAGCCTCCTTCCTCTTCTCTCCCCGTCCTCCACCTCCCCAGCCGGCCAGCTCGCTTCCAGATGCACCGCTCACTGCAGGAGCCCGCAGACCGTCTGCCGGCGGCCGCGTGGTCCTAGAGGAAGAAGGCTTCATGGGGAGGGGACGGTGCTCAGTCTGGGTCTGATGGGGCTCCACTTAAACCTCACTTCAAGACCCTGTCAGGACTTAATCAGTCTTTTTTTTTTTAATATATCTTCATGTGCATAACCCATGATTTAAAATTAGATTAACAGCACAGGAAGTAATTATTTCTTTAACCCTGTGGTGCATATTGGTCACAGTGGACACATATTTAATAGTTATTTACTCCTAATTCAATGGTTCATGTGGTAGAAATTTAGATTTGCCTGTGTCAGGATATTTTTATTCTTCTTAGGACCAAGCGGCAACCTCCGGTCTGAAAAAATGAGACAACGCGGAAGTGCTATAAAGCTGCTGTTCCTCCAGTGACCGCTTGAGGCTGGCTCCAGAAGCACCGGAAGTACTGTGCAAGCAGACGGGAAAAAGGCAATTTTCAGAGCCGAAATCAGCGTATTTAAGGCCTGGTACAAACTCTGTCTCCCGTCTGGATCGCTAATTTTGCTCACGGCACACACTGTGAGGGGGCTGAATTTTTTTCTAACTCGGCCGTTTGGAAGATATTAGGATCGAGAGCTTACCCAATCAGAGCCACAGCTCAGGTCACGTGACTGACGGGCGCCCAATAGCTGAGAGTTCGGGCATGGCCGCGCCCGCCGTTTAGCCTCAAAACAGAGCTGCAGTAACAGACGGGTGACGTCACGGAGACTACGTCCATGTTTATACAGTCTATGATTAGGACCTGAAAAAATGTTTTCAATTCTTTTTCCAAACATATATATTTTCGAAAAAAGTTATCGACAAACATTTGAGGGTAAAACAGCGTAATAACTAGACATTTTTCAGTGTTAAAATGGATGACAGAGAGTCAAAATGTTTCGCAAAGAATTAAAAAAAAATTATTCATGAAATTACCAAAAAAAGAAGAAAGGAAGTCAAACAAAAAATAGTTATGTTTACATTAATTTCACTCTTTTTTATGTTGAATGTTCTGTTACAAATATTTGAAGGGAAATAAATTGAAAACTTTTTTTCATGCCTTAAGACAAGTAAAAACACTCAAAGGAAAAATCCAGACACTGCCTTTCATAATTCATGCATCAGAGGGTTAAGGACTTTCTAAGTGATCTTGAAAAAGTCTTGTATCTAGATTTATGCCTGATCACAATCCCCAACTTACAGGTGCCATGTTACACTTTTGAAAACAGTTATAAGTCATTTGATGCAGAAGTCTGATGTTCTAGAGTCATGAATGTGGCTGCCCCCCACCCAAAAAAGGACTAAAACACTGGGGTTATGCATTTAGTTTTGCTGAAAATCCCTTTTTTTGTCGCCGCATTTCTCAGCAAGCTGTTTCAGTGTCCGCATGTGAATATGCAAATGAGTTCGAACTCTCCCTGCATCTTTCAGGAAGTGGTCATAGTGACCCGACCCAAGGCATGGAGCACCTTGCATGCTGCACTCTTAATCAAAAAGTCTATGATAAAGTTCAAAATGAGTCTATCAAAAAAATGAAAAGCCAGGTGCTCTGCTTGGTAGATGAGCACTGGTAGGACATAACGAGGATTCACTAATGTGTCATGTTACAGATATTTCTTAGGGCACTGGGCTGTGAGTAGCGTTAAATGTAGCTGACTTCTAAACTATAGTACAAACTCACAAAGTTTGCTTGCTGTCATGTCTCAAACAATAGTGCTACATAACTGTTCACAAATACATTAACTCGTTGTGTTGTACTCGGTAAAAGTCATCTCTAATCTAGAAGATGCAATCTCCTTTCACTTTCAAAACAGAAAATGTTCATTCCAACCCACATGAAACTTGAGTGTATCAATACTTGGTGAGGTCAGAGTTGGTAGATGAGCACTGGTAGGATGTTAGTTTCACCAAACAGATGGTCTGGTACTAAACTAAAACTGCGAGTTATGGCAAACAGTATCTGAAATTAAATCTGTCAGAGCGCACCATCTACTTAATTTAAGGGTGCAATTTTAAGTCCAAAGTTTTCACTCTTTAATTTTCTTGCCGTTTGCTACAACAAAGTTACCTTTTCATTGACACCACATTTTTTTTTATGTTGACTCAGTACATCTGGAATGTTCTGAAGTTGGTGGTAAGAATCTGGATCGCAGCATAAATACTAATAAAAACTGAGTAACTAAAGTTTGCTGGCTGTCGTATGTCAAACAACAACGCTATGTAACTACAAATGCATATATTATTGTTGCTTGGTGTCTTGCAAAAGTTGTAGTTTATGAGTTGATACCACAGACTGTATAATGAGTGGACGTAGCGATCTTGGGCTCAAACTGAAGCCTCCAGCAGATGCCCCGCCCCCTGGTGTCTGGCTGCAGTATAGGTCATAAGCCCCGCCCCCTGGTGTCTGGCTGCAGTATAGGTCATAAGCCCCGCCCCCTGGTGTCTGGCTGCAGTATAGGTCATAAGCCCCGCCTCCCCATGTATTCCAGATATGAGCCGGGAAAACTTTAAAAAATTACGATACCTCGTGGAAACGTTTCTCTCATCCTTACGCTAAGGTAGTATGAAGATGTCATTTGGCTGCATGGTGTTCGGGTGTTTTTTTTTTCTGAGAAGTTAGTTTCTCATTAGTTATTGGACGTTAAAACCGCGATATAAGTTTTGTTTTACGATAGTTGACAGCTGCCGTTCATGAGTAGTTTTTATCGGGGATATAAGAAACTTGGGGAAAGAGCCAAAAGGAGACTAAACCTTCTGAAGAAGAAGAAATAAATATTTTTATTTCTCTTTTTTACTTGACTCCAGCAGAAATTCTCTACTGCGCAGACTCTGGCTGCACAATGGCGGCTAGAGAAACGGTTTTTTGGCTTCAAAATCGTAGAACGGTGACAGGCGGAAGCACGCTGTCCATACAATATACAGTCAATGGTTGATACACTTTGGTTTGAGTCACGCCCTTTCTACAGGGGGTGAAAGTGCTCATGGGAAACAGAGTCTTTCTCCCAGTAAAACGCGACCGACTCTAGATTGTCCTCATAGTGTCTTTAAATAAATGAATCAACTCATTAGTGTGTGTATATCAAGCAGAAGTTTGTAAAATATGTGCAAACAAAGACGACAATTGCAAAGCGATGTCATTAAAATGGAAACTTAATGAACACAGGAACCTGAGGAGACTAACTGATTTTAACATGCTGTATTTATTGGCCCCATGGTGACTTTGGGGCCCAAACAGCCATGTGATTAGCTGCTGCCTCAGGCCAGCTCAGGGGCCTGATGAAACGAAACATGTGCTTTCTATCCTTACAGCTCTTATACCTACACACGTACAGTCTTTAAGTACATACAGTATTTTTCTACTGTGCTGCATAAAACTCTCCTCTGACACCAGTGTAGCTCCCATTCTGGTGTGCACACTGAATCATTCCTGAACTTCTCTAAATATTTTAAACACATCCCTCAAACACAAAACTCAATATGATAATTGCTGTTTTATTGCAAACTTATCTCAGTTTTTCTCTATCACATCAAGTTTTTGAACGACAGGACCCCCATTTTCTTAAAAAACACTGGGTAAGCTGTGGAGAAAAAACTTGACGTGCCAGAAAAATACTGCGATTTTGGAATCAGGATGTCAATTTTAGTTTTAATCAGCATAAAAATCCAACTCAGCAGAATTCATACCTGTGCCTTTTGACACCAACAATCTGTGTAAATAAAGTTAATCCACTTATCTGAAACTAAATGTTCTGATGTTATCACACAATAGCTTTTGATTTCTCTGAATCTTTAAGTCTTGCATCATTTTTGTCTTCACCTCTCTTCTGATAGCTCGTTGCTTATTTTAGAGTTTATATCCTGTGGCCTTAAATCGGTTCATTACCCTAAATGTTCAAGTATGTAGCTCAGCTCTCCAGTTCATCCTCCGTGGAAATGTTTCATCTGGCACCACATCTTCATTTCATTTCCTCGAGTGCAGCCGGAACAAGATATCAAATCTCTTATCACCCTCATTACGTTAACCCTTCCTGCACCAGCCTCTCACTTCTCGCAGCGTTTATCCCGCACACGCCCACTAGACGGAGACAAAGTGAGTTAAGCCTCAAAGGTTATTGGATGCAGAGAGTTTGACTGAACATCTCTGTGTGAGGCAGAGTGGCTGCTTTTTAAGAGAGAGAGAGAGGAAGTGAATGAGCAGAGGGCGAGTGTGCTTCACTGATCTGGAAGCAGAGGAGTCTCCTCTTCCTCGTGGCGTCGATGGCGCCGAGCGGTTCATCTGAGGGCAGCAGACTCACACAGGAGCAGTGTGATACTGTACCAGCTGGTGTCATCATAGGGACCCACAGAGGAGGAGGTTCATCAAAGTGCTGCTCACACTTTCTGAAGTCACAGTTTCTGAAAAGGCCGCTTCAGTTGGTCGTTCGTTTGTATTCAGGCTTTTGGGTGAAGCTGGAAATGGCAAAGTTTTGATATTTATTCAGGGATTTTCTGGCATTTTAGAGGAAGATACAAAGGTTACAGTTAGATAGTTTTTATTTCCCTCAGTTTATCGGGGGGCAAGGGAGGGGCAGGTAATAGTTTAGTGGTGTCAACATGTCAGAAGTCTATGTACTGGATTAATTTAATATTAGTGTCACCATATTCTGAAAACCCATAAAAGAGGACCCTT
Organism: Thalassoma bifasciatum; assembly: GCA_008086565.1. Classification (NCBI taxonomy): domain Eukaryota; kingdom Metazoa; phylum Chordata; class Actinopteri; order Labriformes; family Labridae; genus Thalassoma; species Thalassoma bifasciatum. The sequence goes on from RPOG01002703.1 coordinate 32,071, forward strand.
TACCAAAGACCACAAAGTAGCTTCATAACACAAAATTTTTTTCAAAACACCCCTCAACATTTGAAGTGGAAAAATTGTATAATAGCAACATAAATAATGTATTTCAGCTCATTTCTGCCAGTTAAAAATATCAAAATGAAAATCTGTCTTTCTTGAGATTTCTCCCTTTTTTTAACACATATAAAGTAAAAAAATTGAGATTTAAAAAAAAAAATTCAACTTTTAAGCCCCATAATTTAGACTTTTCTCATTGACAGTCACCTCACAACTCTGTTAGGTCTTAATGTTTCTTCCATTTCTTGACAGATGGTTTATTTTTCACTCAATCTAACTGTGAAAAATGGTAAAAATAGCCAAAGGCAACAAATAAATGGTAAGCTAGTTAGGATTATTTTTGCAAGTTAAAAATATCAAAATGAAAATCTAGCTTTGTTGAGATTTCTCCTTTTTTTCACATATAAAGTCAAAATTTTTTTAGATAAAATGGTAAAACTTCACCTTTTACCTTATAATTTTGAGTTTCTTTCTCAAAAATTTTACTTCCATATCTCAGAATTTTATTTTTTCAGCTCAAAATTTCAACTTTCGCTCCATAGTTTTGACTTTCCTCAGAGTCAGTCAGTAAATTTCTATCATCTTAAACTCAACCTCGCAACTCTTTTTGGTCTTAAAGTTTCTTCCATTTCATGACAGGTGGTTTATTTTTCACTCAATCTAACTGTGTAAAATGGTTAAAAAAATAGCCAGAGGCAACAAATAAATGGAAAGCTAGTTAGTATTATATTTGCAAGTTAAAATTATCAAAATAGAATCTGGCTTCGTTGAGATTTCTCCTTTTTTCTGCACATATTATATAGAAAATGTTTAGATAAAATGGTAAAACTTCACCTATTACCCTATAGTTTTGAGTTTTTCTCTCAAAAATTTTACTTCCATATCTCAGAATTTTATTTTTCAGCTCAAAATTTCAACTTTTGCTCCATAATTTTGACTTTTTTCATTTTTTTGGACTAATTTTTCATTATCCAAGAAGCTAAAAAGCTAAACATGGAATGAAACACTAATGCTTTGGTTTTTTTTTTTTTTGAGTATTGTACAATTTGATATACACCACAATTTTACATTTTTGGGTCAATGACGTGACGTCCCTTTTTTTGTGTCCGAGTGCAATATTTCCTTCCATCATGAATTGAGTATTTCATCACATGTATTTCTTTATTCTATGAAACCTGTGTTATTTGAACACATCTTTAAACTATTAAAATATAACATGTTTTTTTGTGTTTTGGTTCCTCAAACCCCCAAAATGTCAGGTGGTGCAACCGTCCTGACAAGTATCCACAGTAATTAAACTCTAAAAATTGAATGTCAGTTATTGTAAATGGAAATTAAAAATACAGTGGCATTATTTTATGCTTGAACCTTTTTAAATAAAACATTCTTTGCAAATGAAAATAATTTTAAAGCTGTTGAGAAATTTAAAAAACTTTTGTCCCGTAATTTTCACCTTATCAAATGTCAGGGTGGTGCAACCGTAACATTAGACTTTTATTTTAAAGTGAAGAGAATAAAACAGGAAACAGGAAACTGCATCAGCCAGAGGAGCCCAAATGACATTTGTGACCAAGTGGAAAAGTTTGTAGATTTCTCTGAAATACTGATAAAAAAGGTTTTTTCACTTCATTGGTGACTGGAATAATTTCCATGTCAGGTGGTACAACCAATGTAATAATGTGAAATGTTATTTTAACACAAAATTATTTATCTTATTCACAAATAAAAGAAATGAAACACACAAAATGAAAATGTATGAGTCACTACAGACATTTGAGAGATACTTGCCGATAATTTCACACAGAAAAAATAACAGGAACATATAAATATATTTTCATATATTTGGTTGCTCCACCTGACATTTTTGGGTGCTCAAATTAAAAATACTAAAAAATAATGAACCTCAAAACTTTGAAATGTTGGTCAACTACTGAAATTTTTTAGAAAAAATAATTCTTCACTCAGAAATATGTTTTTATCCATTTTTAAAGAACTTTTTAAAAATACGTTTTTTAGACCCTCTTTTTGTCACTGACCCATTTACAGACAAATTTGCAGAATGTCCTTGCTCTTCTGGATGGCTACCATTATAAGCTAATCAAAATATAAAGGTAAGTATATTTCACAATGCAGAAAAAAGTTAATAATGAGTCAGGCTGGGCATTTAATGGTAAATCAGATTAAACCGTGATATGACCCGTTGCAATATTCTAATCGCAGACCGCACAATATTTAGTCAGTGTCACTCAACCCTACTCAACCAAATGGCAAAAATGTTAATTTCCTACAATGTGTTTGTTTAAAAACTAATAGGATGAGGGACCTAAAAAAATCGCACAAAAAATCTAAATTGCAATCCAGGGAAAAATAATCACAATTTGATTATTTCTGCAGATTTTTCAGCTCTAATGTTGAGCACAATGAAGTTGCTGTTATTGTTGGTGAGGCCCTCTGATTCAGTTTTCTCATGTGGCCCCTTGTAAAAATGAATTGCCCACCCCTGCTATAATTCAATCTTCACTTTCATCTTCTGTGTATTTGATTTATTACAGAACCCTCTGCACTGAAAATGTAAAAGCACACAAACATGACACAAGCTGTCAAAGCTATATTTTAAATCTTTTTAATATATCTCACATTTGATTTATTTACAAAAGACAGTGGCTTTGTGACATAAAACTATGTTTTGTAAAATCAACATGAAAAACAAATGTGTACCAGAAGCATAACCGTACAGAACACAGACAGAGAGAAGTAACATCAGGGGGAGCAGGAGTTGGTGTCGAGGTCGCATTCTTCGCACGTCGTCTCTCTCCAAACAATAAAAGTCTTACAATGTCTGCACCTCGGCGTAACTGACTGCGTTTATGAGTAATACCCCAAGTTTCGTCTGTCAGGGTAGATACAGTATTGCCTACGCGTCGGCTGGAGTGACATCAGTGCCTGTCTATCTGTAGATTTGGAATGTGTTCATTGACTATTAAAAGCGAGTTTTCCCAGCAGATTCCAGCAATGAGAACAATTCACTGTGACATCTCCAGGCATTCTGTGAATAAACTATGAGCAACGACGACACACGAATGCAGATATACTCTGATATATACCTGTAATAATGATAATCGTGACACACAATGTCTGCGAACAGTTTGGCACAAATGTAAAGGCTGAGCGTCAGTTTCCCCCAGAAACACATTGGATCAATAAATGAAGAAAATCTCTACAAAGTCACAGACATAAAGGCTGATAGATCATCTGATTTGCTGAATGGTTACTTTTTACAGCACTTTACAGAACAGCACAGGCACAAACTGAAAGAACAGAAAGAGAGCGAACTTTTTAAATGTGAGGCCAAAATGAAGGGGAAGACTGTTTCATTTTTTCTCCTCTGCGTTTCTCAAACTTCCAGACCTTTTTTTTAGCTGTAACCCTGACAGGAGAGGTCGCAGAATTAATCTTTTCACCTTCTTCGTTTGATTCATAATTGGGCGCAAGTGTGAACGCACGTGAAGCTTTTTTTTTAAGACAAAATTATTACACTGACTGTACTCCACTAATACTACAAACCAGAATAATAACAATAATGCCAACGTAGAGCAGAACAGAGAACTGATAAAAACATCACATTGAAAAACGTCAAAAACAGAAGAGCCTTCTTTTGTTTTTCTCTTTTTTCTTGACACAGTGTAACAGGCTGCTGAAACCTTATACTTAGCTTATTGGATAGACTTACTGTACAAATCTCAGCACAAAAAAATTCTGTTCCAATCAGTCAAATTTCACAAACGACGTCTGAGTACTGCACATTACTCTAAAACTGCTCCTCGGCTTTATCGTGGTGAAAAAAAGCAAAATGTGCTGATTTTCATTGAAGAAAATGGACAAAAAACATTGAACCGAAGGACAAATGTGTGAAGGTAACTCAGACCTGAATCCCTCGCTCTGCTTTCTATGTGAACGACACAAATTCACACACAGAAACGAAAAAAAAACACATCTGACAACATGCTTCACCAAATCGCACTTCCAGAAAACCTCTTTTCACGTCCTTTAACAAATGTTTAGTCACTTGCTGTTTCTCTCTATACTTAGAGTTTAATAAAAAAAAACTAACAGTGAAACGAGAGTAAAATAATCTGCTTCAGGAGATTTAAACTCAACAAAAAAACAGACTTCTTAGTGAACAGTGGGTGAATATTTTGAAATGAAACCTTCTCTTTAAACTCATCTCTGACCTTTGAAAGTTGTAGCCAATCACTTCTAACAGTAAAAGGACCACGTTCCTCCAAGAAAAACCACTGCATCCCTGAGCACCTACCTTCATTGCACATAAACATTTTCAATTATCCCTTATTAACTAAATAAAGCTATCGAAGCAGCTCCTACAACCCTACATCCTCACAGACTGAATAAGTGTTCATTTTGTTACTCACAACTTAGCTCATCGCCTAATTCTTTATTATTCTAACATCCTGAGGTGCTTCTCTACATTTAAATAATAAATACTGAGGCTACCAGCTAGTCAGGTGTATTTAAATAGGTTTCTAAGGGCACAAACAACGAGCACGGCTCCTTTATTGTGTTTGGAGTAGCCCTGTGGTTCTTTCTATCGCACAGCCCTCGTGTTTGTAAGGGTGGCTCACTGAGAGCACAGTAGCAGCAGTTTAGTATGACTCACTGAGTGTGTTTACATGCACAAAATTCTCTGGATACCAGATATTCAGGATGTTAGTGCTGTTAGAAGTTGAGATGTGAAAAAGAAAAAAATCCTGCAGAGATGAATCAAAATGATGTTGCCGGGGCGATGATGGCCCAGCGGTTTAGGTCGTACCCCGTGAGGTTCCCTCTCAGGTGGGTGGCCTTGGTTCATATCCAGCCTGTGGCCTTTTCCCCACACATCACGACTGACTCTTGCCTTCTTACTGCTCTATCTACTGTCCTATCCTCTGATGAAAAGCATAAAAAGCCTGAAAAATAGATAAAAAAAACTAATAATATTGTAACTCAAACCAGGAAGTGGCGAGTTCTTCCCATTTCACGTCAACCTTTCATGTTGTTATTGTGTTGAGTTGTTTTTGTACCATCTCGTTTTATATCATATCAAATCGAAATTGCGTCCATTTGTTTCAAAACAAATTAAATTGTGTGTGGTACCCATTTGGACAGCGTGGCTCCGCCTGTCAACGCTCTACGATTTTGAAGCCAAAAAAACCCGTTTCTCGAGCCGCCATTGTGCAGCCAGAGTCTGCGCAGTAGAGAATTTCCAGTAGAGCAGAGTAAAAAAGAGAAATAAAAATATTTATTTCTTCTTCTTCAGAAGGTTAAGTCTCCTTTTGGCTCTTTCCCGAAGTTTCTTATATACCCAATAAAAACTACTCACGAACGGCAGCTGTTAACTATCGTAAAATGAAACTTATATCGCGGTTTTAAACGTCCAATAACTAATGAGAAACTAACTTCTCAGAAAAAAAAACACCTGAACACCATGCAGCCAGATGACATCATCATACTACCTTAGTGTAAGGATGAGAGAAACGTTTCTACGAGGTATCGTAATTTTTTAAAGTTTTCCCGGCTCATACCTGGAATACATGGGGAGGCGGGGCTTATGACCTATACTGCAGCCAGACACCAGGGGGCGGAGCATCTGCTGGAGGCTTCAGTTTGAGCAGAACGTCGTTACGTCCACTCATTATACAGTCTATGGTGGTGCCACGTCGCTTCGTAGTTTGCGGTTTTGTAAATTTTGCTCTTTCGTGTTGTTTATGGAACAATTTCAGCACGTACAATCTAGCAAAGAGCTGATTAAGAAGATCTACTCTTTCTTACTATAAGCAAACATTTTCTAGCGACTTATGGTTAGCTCAACTTAGCTTTGCTTCACTTAGCCTTAAGAATTCTGAAATCAACTGCTCATACATATTACAACTTCCTCGAGCCTCTAGAAGTCAAAATGCTTCACAACTAAATCGAATACCTTTAACTTTGTCATGATAAAATAAGACTTACGATACCTTCTAGTCAACTCAATGTTCAGCCTATTTACTAAGCTAAGCTGCCAACTCAGCGATGTAATTCACGCATTTTACTTTGTTTATTCGTAGCTGTTAAGTGAAAAACTTGAGATTATGTACTGGACATTTACTTTGCCATCTGCAGTGATTTCCTTAAGGCTCTTCTTGTTCTTCCAACTCTAACTTATGGTCATGGCAAGACTGAAAAGTTCGTTTTGAATCGTCAACAAACCTCAGATCATGGCTGTGCACGTAAACACACTGGAAGTGAATTCTGAGGTCGAACACTTCTGACACCTCAGCTGTCATCGTAAACCCACAGAGAGCTGGCATAGCATGATACAGTACCAAAAATCCAGACATGAGTGCAACTTCATGCAAAAACAATTAAAAAAAACAAACAAAAAAAACAAAAAAATAAGTAAACTAGAGCTAATCATACAAAAGCAATGACAGGGAACATGTTTGTGACAGAAGGTCACACTCTCATGTCGTTCCCGTGGTCACGTGTGTACAGTATTTTATATACAGAATGATCTGCTGCAATGGGAGAAAGCACAGCAAGCCATTCTTTAGCAGTCATGAGGGAATCATCGGGTAGTTACAGCAGTTTTTGTTTACAGGACAACATACACACTCGCTAATTGGACACATCTCGCCACCTGCAAGATGTGGAGAAACTTTTTTTTTTCACATAGTGAAATCCTGTTAGATTACAGCATGCATTACTCTACGTGCTAATGCCGGGGGTTGTTGTTCTTGTTTCTGATTCTTCCCAATTGATGACTGTATGTCCTTACGTGGTGGAATGGTGTTTGCTTTGTCCTCAGTGTTTCGGTACTCTAGCTGTGCCTGGAAATACACAAACAAGAGCACATTTAGTGCTGCTGACAGCCTGCAGCTTTAAAAAAAAAAAAGTACAAATGCCTCTGTGGTGAAGTGCCATGTTGCCCTGTTACTTTGGATGGAAGGTTTAGTCGTAGCAGGAGCCCACAATAAAGAGCCAAATCAGCATATTTCTGGCTGAAAAAGGTGACATGCAAATGTTTATCTGCCGTCTTTTTATCCTATCCAACAAATAAAGAGCTTTCATAACTGGCACCAACTGTTGTTTACTCACTTTCAAAGACTAATGTGCAGCTTATTTATAGCAAATTGTTACAAATGGAAGCCAAGAATGGCTGTAGGTGCAAAAATGTAATTTTTTATCATTACACAAAGACAAGAAGTTAATTATGCCCTTATCAGAGCCTCTTTCTTGTGATGATGAGCAAATATTCTTGTTCAGCCTCAGAGAAAACAAGCTGATGTCTCTGAGACACAGGAACAATATTTTGTTTTCTCCTGATAATGAGTTATTCATCTTGCAGTGTTTTTTTTTCTTTTAATTGGAAGATTAATGTTCACTTGACAAAATGTCTTTCTTATCTTTGACAACCAGATATTCATTGTGCTTTCGCTCTCTTAGGACGAAGTTATCTGTCTTATTTTCCTGGGAAACAACAGCTTGTTTTCATGAGATAAGAAGACGATTGACTCATTATCAGAAGAAGTCGCTCTCAAATTAAGCAGCATAAGCAACTTCATATCTTACTGTATCAGAGTGTTTAAAATCATTACAACCACAGCTGTTCTTGTTTTATAAACTTCAAATAAAAATATATATATATTATTTACAATTCCTACATTTTGTTGTTCATTCTGCTTCAGCTGAAAAACAAGAAAAGGAAATGTAGTTTGTTTATGTTTTTGCCAAACCTGACGATGAACATAAAAAAATTCTGCATTCCTATTTTGAGTCTAACAATGGATATTTGTGTTTAAGAATGTGACTTAATGCTTTTACCGGCTCTTTAGTGTGAACTCTGACTTACCTCGGTCCCCACCGTTCCTCATGTTGGTCTCCTCTTCCTCTGCCCCATCATCAACTTTAGAATGAAAAGACAGCAAATGTTAGAGATACAATACAAGAAACAACAACATAGAATCACTTTAAGATCAGTTTCCACATTATTTTTAATCCCTTAAAGCCACTGTAATGACTTTTTTAACTGCTCATCGAACTGATCTAAATACTAATATGTGTCTACGAGCTAAATAAATAAATAAAAAGCAGATGAGACCACGAAAAATCAGACTTTTAGTGTCAAAAACCACGAGTACGAGGGTCTGTTTCAGACTTATCAATAACTGAGTGAGGGCTAATGTTCACTTAACGAGGGCTTATGGGAAACAGAATATGGACAAGGTCTTGCTGCTATCACTAGGTTTTCTTTTTTTTGTTTTTTTTTGTCAAATATGTTTTTATCGAGAAAAAAGTATTGCATACATTTTAAATATACATTCATGTCTCCTTTTACAATTTTCTGTTATGGATTCCATTTTTATATTTACCATTATATTTAAGCATTTTAACAAAGTTTTTAGAATCAATTGAAGAAAAAAGATAATTGAACACAAACAGAAGGAAAGGGAGAAGCAGAGTTTTTAAAAAAAAAGAAAAAAAAAAAAGAAAATTATAATAATAATAATAATTGTAAAAAAAGGGGGGTGGATAAATAATTTAGAGAGAGGAAAATAAATAAATAAATAAAAATAAATAGGTAAGTAATAATAATAAAAAAAAAAACCATGATAGTAGTAATAATAATAATAATAATAATAATAAAAGTAAAAAAAAGGGGGGGCAATGGATTCAAATATCATAGTACACAAAGTATGTATGGAGTAATCACTAGGTTTTCTTGACCAGACTCAATATAAAAAAAGTCCATGTTGTTTAGCCTGTTGAATTAGCATGCTATCCTAATCTAACTACTTTTTCCGCACTGTTTACCAATTTAATGCTGACAGAAATGGTTTTACTTCATGTTAACCAAAGTTAATAACCATTGTCAGGGGATTTTGACCAATCAGAATCAAAAATCCTACAAATCCAAAAGATCTGTGAGAAATCTGGTTAGATGATAGATGCTGTTGGGCCCGCATTGCCTTTCAGCAAATGCAGGATGTTGAAATGCTGAGCATAACTTTCCAAGTTAGCTCAAAAAAGTCTCGCCTCAAGATATATGTAATCTAAACGTAAAAATGAGATTATCAGTGCTAGAAAAGGTTATTTCTAAATGCCATTTCTCTTACCAGACATCAGGTTAAAAAGAGGTCAATGCCAACATGCATCAAAATGCAACGATCAAGACCGATAAGACCTGATAATGAGTCTATCCCTCGTTAGTTCTGTCTTTGTTCTGCATAAATATCACAACAAGCAATCATTTGACTCTAAAAAGACAGGGGATGAGTTTGTTTGTTTGTTTTTTTAATGGGTAAAGAATATTTCGTCTGGAGGGGTCGCCGAAATTGACACAAACCCAAAGTTCCTTACAGGAGCTTTAAGAAAGGACTACAAACATACAATGATACCAAAGACACTATTTTATTAAAACTAGACAAAGCTGCAAAAAACTTTATCCTTTGTTTTTTGACTTTTCTCCTGAAGGCAAAGTTTTACATGTCTCTTGTTGCCATCTTGGGTTTCTGGAGTCTGATGTTGCAAAACTTGGGCAACTTGACCTGTTTCCTGAGTGAAAATAGTCACAACCCAAGCAACAACTTCTCGTTCTTTCTTTTACCTAAATTAAACTGTAACATGAAGCTGTTTTCAAGCCAACCGAATATGAAAGACGTATTATAAGTGATAAACATATTCAGAAATGTTGGCAGAGGTTTGAAAATGTCATTTATCAGACTTTTTTTTTTCGTAGCCAGTGGATTCACCTCCTGCTGGTCATTAAACAGAGTTCAGTTCAAGTAAATCTTTTTCTGATCTACAGGCTGTGTTTGATTTTCTTTATGTTTAAAATCCACCTTAAATCATGTGATGTAGATTTACCTGAGTGGAGCTCTTTCACCAGAGATGACATGGTGTTTGTGATTGAGTCAGCAGCAACTAATAGATCATTCCGGAGATTCCTAGGTACACCTGGAGGAAGGAGAAACACTTAGAACCAAACTCAAAACTCATGTGGTTTTTCTGTAGTATTAAAACTTTAGCTGCATAGAGTTTGATTGGCTGCACCAGTGATTCCCAACCTGTGGGCCGTGGCCCCCTGGTGGGCCGCGAGGGTATTGCAAGTGGGCCATATAACATTTTTTAACCCTTGGGATACCAAACAGTTTCTGTTCGTTTTTGCCTCTGTCACATTTTTTACTCACTGTGGTTTCATTTTTCTCTACAAACTTAAGTCCTGCTTCTCTATGGGTTCGGACAAAATTCAACATTTTTTTGAAGTGTGAATATGTGGTGTGTATTCATCATTTTGGGCTTGATGAAAGCAGAAAGAACAGAGAATTCTTTTTTGTTGTTGTTTTTTTTTTTTACAGAATTTTTATAGAGGGTATAAGAATCAAGGCGATGTTGATTAACTTCTCCAATATTTTCCGCTTTGTTAACTTACATTGTTGATGCCACTCACGATACATTCAGGTACTCTGGGAAACTTGAGAATCTGACAATTTTGACAGTTTTTCCAGGTTTTGGATTGGATAAATGGTTTTTAAATATCAGTCATTTCAAGTATGTGGGGTTTTTATGCCGGTAAGTTTGGTATCCTGAGGGTTTAACATGTTCAAATATAAATCATAAGGCCTCCGTATTTAAAGGGTTGGAAGTGGGCGGTGTACATTTATGAGACTTCGAAGTGGGCCCTGAGTTGGGAAAGTTTGGGAACCACTGGTTTACACACTCACCCTGAGCGAAGGCCTCCAGCACGTCCCCCCCCACCCCTGCCAGGCAGTCCTGTGGCGTGTGAGTCGGGGTGGAGCCGGCGGAGGTGGAGCGTATGGGCATGGGCATGGAGCAGCCGGCGCCGTGGCTGGGGGACGAGTGAGGGGAGCCTCCAGACTGTGACTGCAACATAAAAAGATTTATAGTAACTTCAGGTGCTCATCATTCTACAAACTCAGCACAACACTATGATATTTACATTTAGATAAAACAACAGGAGCAACACTGACTTCTTCAATAAACCTGTTTAGTCTGTCAGCCTGAGAAACTTGTTTCACCTCATTAAAAGAGACAGTCGACTTTATTTATGCTCATTTACGTTACGCAGAATTGAAAGGACTTTCATGCCCATATGGAATCCCAACTGTTGTTTGGATTAAAGAAAGAGAAACAGCATGAAGATGTGTGAGGGTAAGATGGGCTGATTGATAATCCCTCCTCTCAAAAACGACAAACAAAACAGCTTCACCAACTGTTTCCTCTTGTTTGCAGTGTTTGTGTTAAACTATACTAAGTGGTTGCAGACACCCAGATATGTTAGATTAATATCATTTGAAATAAATGTACCAATCTTTTTATCAAATTTCTTAGAGGGAGGAATTTATTGCACAACGCTGATCTATTATGTTGGGATTCTTTAAACCACAGTTATTTTATTGAATATCTGGTCGGGCTGGATTTTCAGACCAAGGACACAAGTTGAACATTTTTTAGCAGACAAAGAGCGAAGTCACCTTTTAAAAGAGAAACACACAGATAAGAAAAATACACCAGAAGTTTATAAATGTATTTCCACAGTCTAAAGAGCCTGGTGTCTTTGGGCAGATAAAGACTTGTTATTTCCATCTCTTTAAAGAACGGCCAATGTGAACTTTTCAAACGTGCCTCCTCAACATTGTGGGTTAATTGCAAGGTCACTAATAGTTAGTTGCTAGTTGCTAATTGAATAGGGCTGCTTCAAACTGAGGTGATGAAATGATATGGAAGATTAGGGTGAACATATTCTGAAAATTCAAAAAGAGTCTCTTGGAGACACTGAAAAAATACCCAACGATACTCAAATACGTCAAAGTAGCTTCATAACCCATACGTCTTTTTTTTAAAAACACTCCTTTCCTGTTAGAAAGGAACATTTTTTATAATGTCAACTTAATAATATATAGAAACCCATTTCCAATGGTAAAAAAAAAAGTATAAAAATGAAAGACTGGCTTTAAAAAGATTATTTTTCCCCCTTGCTAAGTCAAATTTTTGAAATTAAAAGGTCGAATTGATAACATAACTCAAAAATTCTGCTTTCTAATTATAAATTTTGAGTTCTCCCCTTACAATTTTCGCTTTATGATTTCAAAAATAAAACTTTTTATCTCAGCATTTGACGTTTTATCTTAAATTTTTAATTACATGTCTAATAATTTTGACTTTATCTCAAAATTTGACCTTTTTTCCTCACAAGTTTGACTAAATAATCTCAAAAATGTAACTTTTTATGTGGAAATTATGACTTTTCATCTCAAATTTTTAACTTCTTATCTCATTATTTAACCTTTTTTTCTCATAACTTTGATTATATAATCTCTTTACCTCAAAATTTTAACTTCTTGTCTCATTATTTGATTTTTTATCTCAAAATTTTGCCTTTTGATGTTATCATTTTGACTTTAAAGTTGGGGCATCAGAATAATAGTATAGCCTAGTGCTGCGACAATTATAAACACAAATGGTTTGAAGAAGAAGCTGAGAAAAATCTGGACTTTTTGGGGAATTTAATACAATAGCCCTGGAAATAATTTTGCAGGCAAAAAGGAGGACGTTTGTTCACCCAATGTTAGACACTATTACCAACTTTCCCTTTGAGCTGACTGCGGTCATTACAATGGAAATACCCTAATTGAATTCGGATACTTAAAGTAATGAATAGACCAAAAATATGTGTATGGGTCAATGACGTGACGTCCCCTTTTTTTGTGTCTGAGTGCAATATTTCCCTCCATCATGAATTGAGTATTTCATCACATGTATTTCTTTATTCTATGAAACCTGTGTTATTTGAACACATCTTTAAACTATTAAAATATAACATGTTTTTTTGTGTTTTGGTTCCTCAAACCCCCAAAATGTCAGGTGGTGCAACCGTCCTGACAAGTATCCACAGTAATTAAACTCTAAATATTGAATGTCAGTTATTGTAAATGGAAATTAAAAATACAGTGGCGTTATTTTATGCTTGAACCTTTTTAAATAAAACATTCTTTGCAAATAAAAAGAATTTTAAAGCTGTTGAGAAATTTAAAAAACTTTTGTCCCGTAATTTTCACCTTGTCAAATGTCAGGGTGGTGCAACCGTAACATTAGACTTTTATTTTAAAGTGAAGAGAATAAAACAGGAAACAGGAAACTGCATCAGCCAGAGGAGCCCAAATGACATTTGTGACCAAGTGGAAAAGTTTGTAGATTTCTCTGAAATACTGATAAAAAAGGTTTTTTCACTTCATTGGTGACTGGAACANAGAACCATGTGTGGGTGAGCGGCCGCGGCCTGTGCTGAGATGAGAGATATATATGGTGGAGAAAGGATGGCTGTGTGTCTCTGGGACTGGTGCGGTCCCCGGGTGGATGGCACCGAGCCAGGCAGCAGATGGCCGGCCAGACTGCAGTCACATTAGATGGGAGGTTGTTAGCGCCCATGAAAGGAGCAGGTCCCTGACATTCAGGCTTTGAGAAACACACTTCTCTCAACTTGTTTGAACCTGAAATAGCTTGTTGGAAAAATTGTGTCCTGGTGGGTAGTTGCAGCTCTTTCGCGTTGGATACAGACTTCATGGCAGTAACTCAGTTAAAGACAGGAATCCTATTATCCTTCATGAAATCTACACTTCAAACTTTCTCAATCCCATCAAAGTGAAGGAAGAAGGATAGACGTATGAAACTAAGTGCTGAGGCTAAAGTCAGGTGTTAGGCTTTGTAAACTGAATTAAGAACAACTTACAGCCTGCTTCTGCTCCTCATCCTATCAGCCAGCAAAGGAAAGCAGTGAAAAGAGCGAGAAGAGTGAGAGCAACAGAATTAAAGCAGCAGCAGCAGCAGAGGAAGAAGAAAATGATCGCATGCTTTTACAACACATTAACAAAAGTCGACACCACTGCAACATCTGGATCAAAATGAAGACATCTCATTTCATTAAACATGCCACCAAGCTTTAAAAGACAAATCATGCTCGCTCTGTCATCTCTGCGAAAACCTCTGTCGAGCTTAAAAAGAACAGCAGATTTGGGAAAACGGTATCTGAGGATATTAACTCTGAGCTCGTCCTTTATTACATCAGAATCTGCTCGGAGCAGGTGATCGTCGTCTTACCTTTAGCAGCCTCATAAGTCCCTCCAGCTGCACCATCAGCTCGCGTCTGCTCTCCTGCAGCGCCGACATGCGCCGCTCCAGCTCGTCCTTCCTGTGTCTTTAGGGAAAAAGTTTGGTGCATAAATTTTAAACAAGCAAGGGAGAGGTGATGTCTTGAAATATGAGGACACTGGAAAGTCTTAAGAAGAATGTTTTCAACTTTTTTTTAATGAAATTCTGTTAAAACTAGAGGAGGCAGGGCGTGCATTTCCTTTCAGCAAATGCGGGATGTTGAAATGCTGAGTCACTCCAAATGCTGATGCTGATTATAGAAAATCTTTACACATCTCTACATTTCTAATAAGTTATTGAAGAAAATTTCTATCACTTAACAAAGTTGTTGCACGTTATTTTCATTGCATCTGCAAAATGTATGCAGCACCTGAGTCACCACATCATTTCATATCATATTCTGTCCTGTAAATCTTTTTTATTTTTTACTCGTAACTCTTCTGAATTCACAATTTCAGTCCAAACCTACATAAAGGATCACATTGAGCTCTCTTGTTTCTGCAAAAACTGAAACAGAGGCAAGTCTTTGTGTCCTATTTTAAGTTAAAATAATAATCTTACAAGACATAATTTAGTTCACTTTCACCAAAAAAGTAAAAAAAAAAAAGAAATAAAGGCCTTTTTCAAAATATCAAAACACAAAATGATGTCAAGTTTCTTGAAACACAAATATCTTTATACAAGAAATAAAACAACAAAGTTGCTAATCAGGTATAAGTTTTATAATACTCTCCAAATCAGGGCCCACTTTAAAGTCTCAAAAAATTTTGCGGCCCATCTCCGACCCCATAAAAACAGAAGCCATTTATGCTTTCAGGGCACTTTTCTTATTAAATATATGAATATTTGAAGATGTTGAACCCTTAGATACCAAATCTGTAGGAAAAAAACGACCGTATTTTTAAACGACTGGCATTTACAAACCATTTGTCCAATCCAAAACCTGAAAAAAACGGCAAAACTGTCAGATTTTCAAGTTTCCGGAGTACCTGAATGCATCGTGAGGTCAACAACGTGCCTTAACAGGGCAAAAAAGACGAGAAGTTCATCAACATTGCCTTGATTCTCATGTCCGCTTTGAAAATTCCCAGAAAATCAACTGTTCACTTTAATTAAATTCTGTTAAAAAATAAAGCCTTAAATGATGAAAAGACCTGAAAAAACCTTTGAATTTCTTCTGAACCTATAGAGGAGCAGAACTTCACTTTGTAAAGGAAAATGGTGACTTAAAAATGCGACGGAAGCAAAAAAAACAAAAAACAGGAGCTATTTGGTGTATTAAGAGTTAAAGTCCTTTTAAACGCGCCTGATTTTTAACATTTAATACATTATTTAGTATGTTTTATCGTCATGTAAATCCCCCTGCCACACACACACTAAAATCTAACTATTTTGGAGATGATTTGGCGGCCCCCTTGCAGTACCTTTGTTGCCCACCAGGGGGCCGCGGACACATCATTGGTCTAAGGCATGGGTGTCAAACTGTGGTCCACAAACCAAATTTGGCCGCAGTGTAATAATATTTGGCCTGCAAAGCAAAACCAGATGACAACTAGAAATGGCCTGCTGGTTTTATACAGCACATGTGTCACCAAAACTTTAAATCCCAGAATGCTCTGCTGGTGTTTTGGTGCACCCTCTCCTCTGTTTACAGTCGTCATAGCGATTGATGAACTAGTATCCAAGAAGAGATGCCAGATATCTGACTTGGAAACTGAGTTAAAGTTAAGGTTTTCTTTATGGGCTTGAATAGCTGCACTTTCATTGAGGAAAGTTACTAGTTAATGGTTAATTATTGTTATTTTATTTTAAAATGTATTATTAGACTGTGGAAAAAAGCTACTGTTGAAATTAAAACCAGAGGGCTGCAAATCAAGAAAGATGCATTTGATATTGCATGTGTGCAATAGTTAGTTTTATATTAACCAGAATTAAGCTTCCATATTCTTTAGTGTATTGGGTCAATGACGTGACGTCCCCTTTTTTGTGTCCGAGTGTAATATTTCCTTCCATCATGAATTGAGTATTTCATCACATGTATTTCTTTATTCTATGAAACCTGTGTTATTTGAACACATCTTTAAACTATTAAAATATAACATGTTTTTTTGTGTTTTGGTTCCTCAAACCCCCAAAATGTCAGGTGGTGCAACCGTCCTGACAAGTATCCACAGTAATTAAACTCTAAAAATTGAATGTCAGTTATTGTAAATGGAAATTAAAAATACAGTGGCATTATTTTATGCTTGAACCTTTTTGAATAAAAAATTCTTTANCAAATGTCAGGGTGGTGCAACCGTAACATTAGACTTTTATTTTAAAGTGAAGAGAATAAAACAGGAAACAGGAAACTGCATCAGCCAGAGGAGCCCAAATGACATTTGTGACCAAGTGGAAAAGTTTGTAGATTTCTCTGAAATACTGATAAAAAAGGTTTTTTCACTTCATTGGTGACTGGAACAATTTCCATGTCAGGTGCTACAACCAATGTAATAATGTGAAATGTTATTTTAACATCAAATTATTTATCTTATTCACAAATAAAAGAAATGAAACACACAAAATGAAAATGTATGAGTCACTACAGACACTTGTGAGATACTTGCCAATAATTTCACACAGAAAAAATAACAGGAACATATAAATATATTTTCAGATATTTGGTTTCGCCACCTGACATTTTTGGGTGCTCAAATTAAAAATACTAAAAAATAATGAACCTAAAATCTTTGAAATGTTGGTCAACGACTGAAATCTGTTAGAAAACATAATTCTTCTCTCAGATGTGTTTTTATCCATTTTCAAAGAACTTTTTAAAAATACGTTTTTAGACCCTTTTTTTTGTCATTGACCCATAAGCAAAACTCATGGGTCCATTTAAAAAGGTGCATTTTTATATTTAGAGGAGTATTTTTTTAATGAATATCAAAGTTGGCCCACAGTTTTGTCCAAGTTTTAATTTTGTCCCACTGTGTATTTGAGTGTGACACCCCTGGTCTAAGGTGTAGATACCCCCCTCTAGTGGCTCAAAGCTGTAACTGCAATTTTCAAGCTGGGTAAAAGCCTCATCAGCAGGTTGTAATATTCTTAATTACTGTGTTTTCTCGCCTGGAAAGATGACAAGTCCTGCATAAAGTGTGTGTAGCTGACCGGTAATAAATGGACGTCAATTTTTTATCCCAGGAAATATCAAATGATCATATAATCTCAGTCTAATCATAGCTGCTGACGATAAACCTCACTGCTGATCCATTATTTAGTCCAGGCTAGACAACAGAATGAGTCACTGAGGGAAACAAGTGCTGTAACACCTCATCCCAGAGGCTCTCTTCCAAGAACTGAACCCAAGTGTCTCCGAGTGCTGCCAGCATAACAAATGCTCGCACTGCTGCTGATGAAGCTAATCCAAAAATCCACCCAGCTGAATTAGAAAGACATTATTTCTGCAGGGAGAATGAGCCCTGCATGCATAAATACAAACGGCCAAAAGTGGTTTTACAGCTCCATTTCCTTAATAAATGACTCCTCCTTCTCCTTCTCCTCCTCCTTCTCCTCCTCCTTCTCCTTCTCTCTGATGCCAGGAGGAAGATGCTGTGTGGTGGTGATGGATGATGATACCTGAGGAGCCGCAGTTCGGTCAGGAGTGTGGGGTTCTGCTGGGCTTTTTCCGGGGTTGGCTGAGAGGCTTGCTCATGCTCCAAACGAAGCCGCTGGATCTCCTGGAGAATCTCCCTGAAAGAGTGAGTCAGTTACAGACGCAACAGTGAAAGAAATTCTCCCCACGCATCCTTAAAATGTCTCAAATCCATTAAAATGTTACATTCTGACCTTAAATAAATTACTCAAAGGTCTGAAATTTGTCTAGGCTAAATGTTTTGTCTTACCAGCAGGGGTGGCTCTACAGGGGGGCATGTGGTGGCAGCTGCCCCCTTAAAACAAAGCCTTGCCACCCCAGTTATAAAGATTTTAATTCAAATAATAGTCAAACCTCATTAGACTCATCTATGAATTACCAACTACAGTAACTGAGATGACATGACAAAAATTATTTAACTGTTTTACTGGCCATTTTTGGAATAAATATGTTTTTTAATGTATTTCAAAACATTTCAACATATTTTCACACACTTAAACTTTGTTTTTTTTATCGTTGATACGCTTTTTAATCCTTTGGTGCATGTCTGCAACTTTCAGAAAAAATACTCTAATATTATAAAATACTGAAAACATGAAGGAAACACTAAAGGAAAAACCCTGACACAGGTGATATGCAGTTCCATCAGAAACTATTGTATCAGTTACACTGCAAAAACAGAAATCTAAGCAAGTCTTTATGTCTTATTTGTTGTAAAAATTGTCTCATTGTTCTTAATTTGAGCCACATTCACCAGACCAGGTCATACAAATGTCTTATTTCAAGTTTTTTTAAGACAAAAATGAGGTGTAAATTGCTTGTAACAAGTCAAAAAAAATCTGCCAATGGGAAAAGACGAATTCACCCGGGAAGTTTCTTGAAATTAGAAAGATGTCTTAAAACAAGAATCTTTTATCTTATCCCATTGGCTGATTTTTTTGACTTGATACAAGCAATTGATGCCTCATTTTTGTCTTTAAAAAACTTGAAATAACACATCTTTATGACCTTGTCTGGTAAATGTGGCTCAAATCAAGAATAGTAAGACAAATTTGACTAAAAATAAGACATAATGACTTGCTTAGATTTCAGTTTTTGCTGTGTAAGTAAAATGACTTTAATGGCTGCCCACTGCAGTGACCACAATCACTGGATCATTTTCCTCATGCACTCTCTCACAGAGTGATTTACCTCTTAATATCCTTTCCTGTTTTACACCCAGACATGTAACAAACCTAAAGAAAATATCCTTATCAGCTGAAAAACACAGATTTTGGAACGATGATACAGTTGAAGTTTACCTGTTTTTGTTCTCCAGCTCTGCAATCAGCTGTCTCTGCTGCTTATTTGCATCAAAGTTGAAACTCAGATCTGTTGGAGGACATTGTTGCTGAAAAACAAAATTTTCATAGAACGGCATTAACAACAGAGAGGGGGGGGAGAAAAGTGAAAACAGCAGCAGCTTCTTTCTGATCACAGCGGGTAGAAATGATTCTCTGCTGGAGACTTATTATGCTTCTGCCTAAACAGAGAGCAATTTCAGCTCACTACAGCTTTCTTTTATCCCTCTGAATAAAAGTCAGACTGAAAAGTAGAGATTTAAACAAAGTGAAAGTGACATGAATATTTTTCTGCTTTACTGACTATAGCTTTGTTTTTTTCACATGAGAGATTTCTAAATCTTTTTATTTGTTCTCTTTTGACTTGTTTGAGAGGAATATAAAATAGCCATATACACTTTATAGTTACAATCAGTCTGATGGTGCTGTTGTTGTTGTATCACTTACACTGTGATGATTTATTCCTCTTTTTTAAATATTTATCAGGTAAATGTGCATTAAATATGAAGAAGCACCCCTTCCCTTAACCTTAAAACTTATCCACTTGTTTCCAAATGTTGCAGAGTCTGACTAGTGCTGTAACTTAAACACGTTAATTCCTCATGTCACAGCGTTTCACAGCATCACATGTGAGATACATGCAGAGTACTGAAGGCCACGCCGTCACTCACTGTGGAGTTTCCCGCCTCAGCTGCCAGGCGGGCGGCGTAGCGTGCGATGAGGCGATGCTCTTCGTCTAACCGGCTCGGACTCTCCAAGACACTGTGCAAAGTTAAAACAGAGACACGCATCACATAGAGACACACACACACATGTGCAGCAGCTCTGACCTGAATGTGAAGCTCTTACATAAGCAGAAGTTTGAACAGAAAAAGTGATAAAACTCTTTGTGATGCAGGTGACCTTCATATGTGACAGTTGGTGTTCGCTCCAAAGCTGACAGACACTCTGGGATAATTACTCGTAACAATGAACTGAGATGAATAAGCCGGAGTGCAGCATGCCAAATGCATTTGTGACTGAGTCAGTGCCCATTCTGGCCATTTCATCACTGCCTGGAAATGTCAAAAAAGACACGAGGCTTTAAATGATCATGGGCGGGGCGTATGGTGCAGACAGACGAACCGACATATGTCGTCCTCGTCTGCGATGGAGAGTGAAGGAGAGTCGAAATGGAAAGTGCCGGACATTTCTCTAACTCTGACTGAAGAGTGAGCCATGATTAAGACCATTAAACCCAATCTGGCTTTAAAACCTGCTGCATCGACAAACACACCCCCTGCTGGTTTCACTGCCCTGTACACAAACTGGAGAAAAAGATGAGCGACATGACGGCTCCACAAAAGTGAAGCAAATCCATGAACATAATGACCTGTAAGTGGAGGTTTTAAAGCCAAATCAGTGCTGACACAACTTGACCTTCAAAGTAAACTTTTTTAACTTAGTAAAACCACAGACTGTAATAACGTTCGGCTCAAACTGAAGCTTCCAGCAGATGCCCCGCCCCCTGGTGTCTGGCTGCAGTATAGGTCATAAGCCCCGCCCCCTGGTGTCTGGCTGCAGTATAGGTCATAAGCCCCACCCCCCCTTGCATTTCGGATATGAGTCGGGAAAACTTTCAAAAACTACGATACCTGGTAGAAACGTTTCTCTCATCCAAATGGTATGATGATGTCATTTGGCTGCATGGTGTTCAGGTGTTTTTTTACTGGGAAGTTAGTTTCTCATTAGTTATTGGACGTTAAAAACCGCGATATAAGTTTCATTACACTATAGTTGACAGCTGTTGTTCGTCAGTAGTTTTTATCGGGGATATAAGAAACTTCAGGGAAGAGCCAAAAGGAGACTAAACCTTCAAAAGATGATGAAATTATAGTTTTATTTCTCTTTTTTACTCTGCTCCACCGGAAATTGTGGTTGCACAATGGCGGCTCGAGAAATGGGATTTTTTGGCTTCATAATCGACACGTCGACAGGTGGAGCCACGCTGTCCATTCTATATAAAGTCTATAAGTAAAACCCACAGACTATTACAGATGGAGGTCCTGCCTGTGACGTCACTGACACAGAGTTTTGAAACCTAGATGGGGTCATATGTACTGAAAAAAATCCTAACTAGCCTCTAGAAAATCGTCTTGCTGTCTAGATCAGCCTCATCTCTGATGTTTGGTCAGCCCAAAAAAAAAAGAAGTTTTGAAAAAGAATAAAATCTTAGGCTTCCTGAGCTTTTGAAACTAGGACTGGAACAATATGCTTTTCTCCTAATTTGATTCTTTTATGATTTTTTTGGGGTGCCGATTCAATCTAAACTGAAATCCTATACTGCAAATTTTGCAATTTTCAGGTCACTTTTTTAACACCTGTGAAAAAGTTGAATGATGATGTCTATAGACTAAATCAAGAGTCATATTTTACCAGGAAATTCACATCACATGTGAGTGAGTTTTTAAGATCGGCTCTGGAATTTCTCTTACGTGATGCTGCAGGTGCTCGCTGGGCTGTGTTTTACCGTCTATGATGTGTTTACGAAGCTACGACTGTTGGCCATGCTATTACAGTCGGTGGCAGTGAGCATGTGCAGCCACTGACACTGAGCCACAGAGGAGGAGTTTGGATGTTGTGTGTAAACAAATACACAAAACTTTCAAAAAATCCTTCATACTTCACCTTGAAGTGAAAGCAGTCGGTTGTATTTTTTGGTTTTTGTCGAAACCGTATTTCAAGATTGTGCCTTTAGCAAGACCCTAAAGTTAAGTATTGTTAATAAATGGCTTATAATAACACATAAAAGTCATAATTTCAAAATTCCAGTCAGCTTTTCACTTTTTTTTTTCATTTTTTTCTACAAAAACACAGTGGGCCACTGGTGGGATTTTCTACCATCAGGCTTAGCAAGTTTTGTGAGGGACACCCTGTGAGTATTCACATTTGGGAAAAAATAGATTTTTTTAAACCAAAATAACTGATTCAAAAATGGTAAAACAAAAAAATCCTGATACTTATGTGAATAGATTTTTTTCTCCAGTCCCTAGCCTAAAGTCATCAAAAAAAAATGCCTCAAGCACAATATGTTTGTACCTGTCTTGGATTATTTTGGCTTTATTTTACAAAACAGGAGGAGGTGGCACGCTGTTCATCATTATAAAGCGATAGGTAATGCGTGGCAGGCAATTAAGCTTGTTTGTTCAAATCTGTATTAAAATCTTATTTGTCTCCAAACAGCTGCAGGTGAGTTTAGATAATTACATCATTGTGAACTCCTCCTCCGCTCATCAAAATGTTGAAATACTCAGCAGATCATTTGACTCAAAGATACCATGAACAGACTCAATAACAATAAAGCTGGTGTTCACAAAACAACAGAAAATCTCTTCATTGGCGTTTAAAAAGCACTTGTGTCGAAAACCTCATTACTGTCAAGAAACGTCTCCGACGGTAAAAACCCATCTCTGAATTAACTGTCTTATCCTCGGGCTGGAGCGTCGTCTGAATCTGAGGTGATACATCGACGCCCATCAGGGAGGAATCGCCGTGATCCCTCAGAGCCTGCGTGTCTGGCTTCTTCGGGCTATTGCTATAAAAGCTTCTCCTGTTGTTTCCTGGCACCACCTCTCCGTCTGTGCCAGGTTCTGGACAAAGATGCTTCAGCTGCCTTCAAGCTCCTCTGAACTGGCATCTTTCCCAGGACGGTTTGATTTTTCCACACATTTGAAAGGATCTATATTTTTGCACCGAAATGCCACTTTCCTCACAGGTGACTGGTTCTAATTAAGCCAGTGAGGTGTGTGTAAACGCTTTAGGGAGACTTCGTTCTCGTTTAAGGTCAAATTGATTTAACTTAAACCTGATTGAGTCTAAATCTAATGTGTTGTACAATAAAAGTTGAAGTAATAGAATAATTACAGTGAATCTCATCAACGTCTGAGTCAATGCAACGACTGTGAGCTGGAGTGTAAACCAAAACTTTTAATACCTCACTTGATTAACTCTTAATTATATTCTACTCAGAGCCATTAATCATGATAGCAGAAACAAACTATCATCTTTGAATGAAAATCCCAGTTTTACTTTTTCCATTAGAGCATTTTATGATCAAATTTATTTAAGAGTGAAGAAATGCTGCACTCTGACCCCACCCCCCAATAAATTAACTACACCAAATGGATCGAATTACACATTCAATAAATTTGCAGATGGATAAATTCAATAGAAGCTGGACAAAATGAGAATCCTTAAGGAAAAATATGCAGAATCTAACCAAAACATCCATTAGTTAAAGCTGGACATGGAACAACAAAAATACAATAAAATAAAAATAAAAACAATG
The DNA here is from genome assembly GCA_008086565.1 of Thalassoma bifasciatum. NCBI lineage: Eukaryota > Metazoa > Chordata > Actinopteri > Labriformes > Labridae > Thalassoma > Thalassoma bifasciatum. Next base: position 55,628 of record RPOG01002703.1, read on the forward strand.
ACATATGAGCTATGCCCTGTCCCCCACCTCTTTGTTTTTAATCTTTTTATTTTCTTATTTTTCTATTTTTATTTTAGTCTACTTATTTACCTATGACACCCAACCTTTATTAATTAAATATGACTTATTTGTGTACAGGTGTATGCAGGTATATGGTTCTATCTGTATATATGGATACACAAATGTAATTATGATTTTATTTAAATACGATATATTCATATTTACCCCCACCCTCACATCCCTTTAGTATAGTTCTAATCAACAAGATTATGTACATTACTAACTATTTTGGTGAATAATTTAACTTTTTGCTATTTCATTTACTCACTCACTGATTGTATATCTTTTGGGAAAGATTTTGTTTTACATGTATTAAGAGAAATAGAATAGAATAGAATAGAATAGAAGTTTATTGTCTGACACAAAGGTGACAGAAATTCATCTTATGACAGGCCTCAGTTGCATCAAAGACACACATTCACACATTCCCCATCATACTAGTACACACATACATAACAATAACTTTAAAAGACCGGAGTAAAAAAAAAAAAAAAAAAAAAAAAAAAAAAAAAAAAAAAAAAAAAAAAAAAAAAAAAAAAAAAAAAAAAAAAAAAAAAAAAAAAAAAAAAAAAAAAAAAAAAAAAAAAAAAAAAAAAAAAAAAAAAAAAAAAAAAAAAAAAACCCAAGGAACAAGGGGAAAGGGAAAAAAAGAGAGTTGCCTATGTCTAAATGAATTTTTTTTTTGGACCATGTTGCAAAACTCAAATATAAAAAACAAAAAGTGAAGAAATGAGGCCAAGAGTTAAAAGTCTTGTTGAAATATTTCAGTCTAACATCTCATGCTGCATGTTGCATAGGACAGAAAAACTTCACACTTTGCTCCATCTCTACTTTGAATAAACTCATCACCCTGAGACACCGTTTTCCTTTTTCTTTTTCTTTTTTTTTATTTTATCTTCCTCCGCCACGGTTCTGCATGACTAACAGGTAATAAATTGCGCCTCGCCCTTGGAGGAGCAGCTTGTGGTGAGCGATTGTCTGAGAGGGAGAGAGGTGCAGTGGACGAGGTGATGTGTCAGCAGAGCAGACGCTATCACTGAGCAGAGACTGTGATGGAGTCAAACATGCACAGTCTCTGACACAGAAATCTGGAATTTTTCGCCTATTTTTATTCAACCTCCGAAAAACGATGGAATCTGAGGAAAATACCGACTAGAGCTTGTGTTTTTTTTTCCTCCTTCTTTGTTTTGGGCTGTTGAACTGAGCCACAGGGAGCTCTGCATTATTCAGCAGTGACATCTTTGACTCATGGGCCCTCGGTGTTAAAGCGGGCCGGCTGCTCGCGACCATAGATTAATATTTAGAGACCAAATGTGACACAGTGAGAAGCCTCATTCAACTTATCCGCTCACGTCTACGCCTACATTCGATACAACCTGTTTCACGGTAGCTTCACACGCGATTTCTGTCCTGAATTTCTCAGCTTTGTGGATGTTGTTGTCTGTTTTTCTCCCCTGAGGCAACAGCATCTTCTATGTGCGACATCTTCCCAGAGCAGCTCTGACTCACGGAGCAAAATGTCAACACAAAGGTTATCAGGCCTCGTTGTTACCCACGTAGAGGAAAAAGACCTGAGTACAGTGTCGCCTCGCTCTCGAACACGGTAACACATGATGTCATTCGCTGACCTCTAAGGGTTTGACTGTGAGGCATCGTTTAGCACCTGAGGCAAACTCTCTGCTGTCGGCTCTTGGAGACGAGGTTGTACTATAAAAACACTCAACTTGGCAATTAAACTTTATCTAGCTGTTTTTTTCTTGACACTCACTAGAGCTGAGCAATTAATCTCAAATTAGATTAGATCCCAATATGACCTGTTGCAATATTCTAATCGCAGACAGTGCAATATTTCTTTACCCTGTGTCAGAATACAAGATAAACTCTTTTTGTAGTAGATGTTTTATGCTTTATACCAGTGTTAAAGTCTTAAAAAAAAACTTCTTTTCTTGTTTTAACCAGAGATGTCCATCAGGAACATCTGAGCTTAGCCCTCTGGGTAAAAAAGCCCACAACCTTTTGTTTTTTGGTTCAGCTTTCTTCATTATCCATAGCTATTTGTTATAATCTTGAGCCAGGTTAGGACAATTACTCAACCCTGATCAATCAAATAGCAAAACTGTTGAAAACTACCTTTGCAAGAGAAACACTTTAAGTGGTGAAAAGTGGCAAAATCAGCGAGAAGTAGCAGTAAAATATAGTCTAAGGTGGCAAAAATTGGCAAGAAAACTGGGAGACAGCTTGAGAACTCCCCAGAAAGTAGCAGAAAATGGGCAAAAAAAGGCAAGAAAATTCTGAAAACTTGGGAAAGAGTCAGAAGGTAGTAACAATGGGAGAAAGAAGTAACAATAAAACAATAAAAAGTGGTTGAAAAAAAGCCAAATGCAACAAAAAATGTCAAGGAAAGCTGGGATAAAACTTGAAAAATTGTTAAAAGGAGGCAAAGAATAGGCCAGAAGTGGTGGGAAAAAGTGAAAGCAACTAAAATAGGCTTATAGAAAAAAATGTTTCACTTTGTTAGGGAGCTTTAAGATTGTATTTTAGAGGAATGGAAGAAGGTCATGTGGTCTGATGACTCCAGATTTACCCTGTTCCAGAGCGATGGGTGCATCAGGGTAAGAAGAGAGGCAGGTGAAGTGATGCACCCATCATGCTTAGTGCCTACTGGGGTTGTTTATCTAAGCTTAGCTCAATAATGTCACAGTGAATGCGTGTTGTTATCAAAGCTAAAGGTGGCCCAACAAAATATTGGAGTCTGTGACCTTTATTTTGGTGGGGAATTTTACATTCAGAGTTCTAGGTTTCAGTGACTTTCATATTTATTTTCTTAAAACTCAATAAGTTGTTGAAGAAAATGTAAAGCTACTTTTTGAACAGAGATAATTCACATGAGGAATTGATTAGAGGATTGATTAACTCTCCTGTTTTCTTTGGCTTAATTTGACTCGATAACTTGGGTTTTCTTTCATAGAATTGCTTGAAAATTACAAGGACGGTTCCATGCTGTGCTATCTGAATATGAAATTAGTTCAGTTTAGTTTAGTTAAGTTTAGTTTATTCACACACATCAACATTAACTAACACTGATACACATGAGCATACATATACACATGTATGTGGGTCAATGACAAAAAGAGGGTCTAAAAACGTATTTTTTAAAAGTTCTTTGAAAATGGATAAAAACATATTTCTGAGTGAAGAATTAAGTTTTCTAACAGATTTCAGTAGTTGACCAACATTTCAAAGTTTTTAGGTTCATTATTTTTTAGTATTTTTAATTTGAGCACCCAAAAATGTCAGGTGGTGCAACCAAATATATGAAAATATATTTATATGTTCCTGTTATTTTTTCTGTGTGAAATTATTGGCAAGTATCTCTCAAGTGTCTGTAGTGACTCATACATTTTCATTTTGTGTGTTTCATTTCTTTTATTTGTGAATAAGATAAATNTGAAGTGAAAAAACCTTTTTTATCAGTATTTCAGAGAAATCTACAAACTTTTCCACTTGGTCACAAATGTCATTTGGGCTCCTCTGGCTGATGCAGTTTCCTGTTTCCTGTTTTATTCTCTTCACTTTAAAATAAAAGTCTAATGTTACGGTTGCACCACCCTGACATTTGACAAGGTGAAAATTACGGGACAAAAGTTTTTTAAATTTCTCAACAGCTTCAAAATTCTTTTTATTTGCAAAGAATGTTTTATTTAAAAAGGTTCAAGCATAAAATAATGCCACTGTATTTTTAATTTCCATTTACAATAACTGACATTCAATTTTTAGAGTTTAATTACTGTGGATACTTGTCAGGACGGTTGCACCACCTGACATTTTGGGGGTTTGAGGAACCAAAACACAAAAAACATGTTATATTTTAATAGTTTAAAGATGTGTTCAAATAACACAGGTTTCATAGAATAAAGAAATACATGTGATGAAATACTCAATTCATGATGGAAGGAAATATTGCACTGAGACACAAAAACTCGGACCCATATACATATTCAGTACATATACGTATAATAGGTTTCTCAGTGGATGTGTGGAAAGGGTGACCCCAAAGAAGACATTTAAAGCTTTTAACAGGGAGCCCTTTTTCCCACAAATAAGTAAGTCAGTCAATGAGTCAGTTATTAGTATTTTTTGTCAAATTAAGTGTATTTTATATAGAATTTAGAGCCTCTTGCTGCTGTTAAAGAAACTGTTTCAAAACAATTTCCTGCCTACACTTCGACGTGCACCTGTCTGTGATATTAAATAAACATATGCACCTTTGATTATAACCTTCGTGAAAAAATTCAAAATATCTGCTTTTTCTACTCAAAGAAGAGGTGCACTTTTATGTAAATACGGTCTATCATACCATTTATAACAAAAATCACTGTTAAATGTATGTAAATGTGTTGGAAGCAGACCATCTTAAAGGAGAACCAAAAAAAATGGGAAAAAAATTTGACACTTTGTGCTTTATAGATAATCAGAACAGACAGTGCAGAGTGAATCTGAAGACAATACGAGGGTTAAGAATCAGATTGGTAAGCAGAATTAATAGACTCTTATTATACCCATCATCACTCTTACTCACTAATTAATTTGTGGAGTGAACAGGTGGAGCATGAGCAGATTTTTCTGGTTGAAGTTGATCATTTTACGATGGCAGAGTTGCTGTATTTGACATTTTTTGCAGTGTGCACGGTGCCCTTCAGCTGTCTGGGTCCTTGCTGTACTATTGGATGACCAGGCTCAGAGCATAAGAGGACATAAAAAAAAAAAAAAAAAGAACAGCCACAGATTTCATTCATCTCTTTCTGATGACACCCCCCAACCAAAGCCTGGATTTCAGTCGCACACCTGATCTTAAAAGAGGATGAAAACCTCTATCCTTCCCCAACACCAGGCAGTGACCTCACATCCCTTTCATGTGCTGTTTGAAGTCTGGAGTCCCTGAGCAGCCCCATCTCTCAAACACAAATTGCCTGAGAGATGCGATAAAGAGATACTGTACACACACACACACACACACACACACACACAAAGGCAAATTCACAGAGAACGGTCCTGCTGGACAGAGTGCAGAGACATTACAGCTGCCTCAGAGAGCTCTCCATTATTGGATTCATAACCACAAATGGATCATTACCACTGTGAGTAAATAGTAATAATAACAGAGGTGGCCTTTCTCTGACATGATGGGCTGCTTTCACAGAACACAACCCGTCGCCTGCTCTCTGCTTACACGACGCGGCTCTAATTCTATCATAATCTATTTGTCAAATCAAGCTTTTAAGTAGGACTGCTCACATATTCTTCACGACAGCGTGGCGAATTTTCCTCTAAAAATACACTCACAAGGGCGTGAAGCTCAAATGCAAAAATATGTGTCAAGAGCGAGAGAACAAATAAGCATCTGTCGTCTGAGTTGTGGTGTTATTCTTGTTTCGTTTTGTTCACTGATGAGAGAGAATCTGTCAGAAGGAATCCTGCGATCAGACCAAACTCTGCGATAAAAATAACTTACTTTGCATGTGAATAACTCGTAGTGACATTCTGTCATCTGTGCAGAATACATTAGAGGAAATAATGACAAAGTGAAGCTGATTCTAAATAACCAGAAGAATATTTTTGATGCAGAGTACCTGCAGGGGTGGGTGCTTACCTTTTGGTGGGAGTGGGTGCCCCGGAGGACATGAGCATTGTGTCGTTCATGTTGTTGGCCGCTGGTTTCGGCTGACTAAAAGACAAGATTAGAGGTCTTTAATGCTACGCTGCAGAGGCCTGTGGTGCGTGTCACCAGGGGGAATAGAGGAGAGGGCATTTGCATTTTATTAGTAATCATGAATCAGCGATCCTCACTTCAATTCAGTCCAACTAAAAAACACAAAAGAGGATAAGGAGGGGAAGTTGTGCACAGAATAGACATGGCATGTAAGAGTTGAATCATGGAGTCATTGTTTTTCTTGGAACTTTGATTTCAATGTTTTTGAGCTAATTAACACGGAAATGAGCAAAACAACAGCAAGTGGAGAAAACCCAATTAAAGTGGAAGTCTGCGAGGAACCGGGAGAGGTGACATTGTGGGGAGTAATTTGCCAGGGTAAACAAAGCGATGGGGTCCATCTGGCGGCCCTGACGAGCCCGTGTGAGGCCCAACAACCCCGGGTCCGACGAGTCTCATTAAGAGATCAAAAAATATCGCCCTGCACGACAACATTTCTCCTCAGCCTGGGTGCAAAAACACTGTAGGTCCTTCATGGAGTCATCAGCCTTGTAAGAGTTTTATTTAAAGCTCTCATTATCACATAAAAAGGCAGAAGACTGAGCAACATTGTGTCCCATTATGCTTATTTGTGCAATCAGCAATTTTGCTCAAAATCACACTATTTATATCCACATTGTGCAGAATAATGTTATCAGCATGAGGCACTGACTGTTTTTTTCTGCTACAAAGTGACTCACAAATATGTTTCTCTGCTTATTGTGCTGCTAAAGGCATAAAAATAAAAGTTAACATCGCCACATCATTGTTGGATTACTAATGAAATTAACTGTTCACGAAGCAAATAACATGTTCTTCATGCTTAAGTTCCCATGGGGGACACTTAGTTAATACTTCATGCGTTTTATTTTCACTTGGGAAAAGCTTAATGCGTGTAAAGAAACCCGTGAGAAATTCCAATCAGTTTTAGTTTCAGCATCTAAAGACAAACAAACTGCATCAAACTGCGTGTGATAATTTTTCAAGCCTGAAGCCAAAAATTAAAAAAAAAGAACAAACAACCACCACTATTCCAACCTGCACATGCTTCCTCATCACAGAAAGAGTCAGTGCACGCAGATGTTTACCTCTCATTTAACGCTCATCATGTCACAATAATCCCTCCTGAAGGTGAGCAGCCAGACAGATGACGGAAAACCACGAGTCAGCACACTTACCTCTGCGAGGGGAGCGAGCACCTGTCTGGCTGGCAAAATACATCCAACTGCTGCTACTGCTGCTGCCGCTGCCGCTGCCAGATGCCTAATCTGCCCTCGACTGAGCGGGCGAGCATCTCAATGTACTACACTGCTGCTGTCTCCAAGGAAACTCGGCGGGCACGTGACTTTGTGACGGCGTAGATTTCGCTCTGTCTCACACATGCACTCTCTCTCTCTCTCTCTCTCGTCCTCTCTCTCCTCTGCTCTGACTCGTCTCCTCACCTCTCTCCAGAGCTGAAAATCAGGGAAATGCCTTTTTCCTTTCAAATGCATCTAAAATAAGCTACTCTCATCCCTTTTAGGAGACTAATGTGTAACGAACTGGCCTTTTCAGCTCGTACTATAATACTCTAACACTATAATTGCATTTAAATATCTTTACCCATCCTCTTACATAATTCAAAGCCCGTACTGGCTGTAAGTAATCACCATGTCTTTCTGAGGAAATAAATATAACTCATAGAAGAGTATGGCGCGATAAAAAAGAAGCTTCCTCTCATGAGTATTTCATAGCAGATGTCCTAACTCATTCACAGCCGTGTCTGCAGCCCCCCCGTGCTTCACTGAGTTGAGAAATGTTCATTAAGGCGTCACATCGTTCTCGATTCAGCCGCTGCCCCAGAGGTCAAAGTCAGAGTGAACTGACACAACATTTAAAGAACTGAGAGATCAAAGCCTGCATTGCGCTAAGCCTCGTGCCACCTGCGTGCAGCGAATCACAATGTCCCACCCTTTTTACTTGTACTTGGCAGTTGGCAGAGGTACAGGAGATGAAAATTAAGTCCACAGACGTGCACACCATCACCTTATTTTTCCCACAGCGACAGATGCATGGCTGCCTTCAATCGCCCTCAGCGGCTAAAAATAATAACGCAAACATGAAGCGTCCTCTCCTGCTGCTGGCAAAGGTGCTCCCATTTCCCCCGAGAGGCCGTCAGTACTCGGGCCATAAAAACCCAATGGATCCCGCTCACAGAGAAGTGAATCACGGGCCTGTTCTCTCCATTTTAATGACAATGATGGAGTTTGTATTGAGCGGGAAGAACGGAAAGATGGACACATTAGAGGGGAAAATGTGGAGTGGTTTTTGAAGGAAGGGAACTGGGAATCTGCAGCGAGAATTCGATATATTTTATGCAAAGCACAGTACAGTGAGATGCCCATTCTCCAGTCTTCCTTTTCAAATATTTGGTGCTTAAAGTCTTTTGGCAGAGGCAGAGCGAAGTCTGAGGTAGGCAGACTTTTCATAGATTTAAAGTTCCAGAGACAGACGGTACATCCCAAACCTATAACTCCTCTCCCAAACACAAATCCCCGAGAATCTGGCTGACAGTTTGAGTGGAGGGAGAAATTCACAGCTCAGCTCGGTGTTAGTCTTCGCTTTCAGTTGCCGGTAAATATCTCAAATCGGAATCAGAATAGCTTTGCTTCCTCTGAGGGCACGGAGAGGCGAGTCGGACCGCTGGGACACTCCTGTCTGTTCGATTCTTGAGTTTCGATCAAACCTGACGCTCTACCCTGATTCTGCCATTATTACTCACTCGCTCACCTCCTCGGCCTTAAACACACACACACACTTAAGGGAGAGAGGGAGAGAGAGACAACCGTGATGGATGTCTCCTGGTTCACAGTATTAAACAACACCTCCTCACAGACAACATTCATCAGCATTGGCACCTTGCTGCACTACTTTTAGAAAACCAACAGCACATTTCCCTCTCGCCTATGAATCATCAATAAAATCAAGACAGTGTCGAATAATGTCGGAGGCTTGGCTGAGTTCCTGTGACTAATTATCCAAGGGATCCAGTTTGAGGAAGATTTCTGTAGCCAGCAGGGGAATCAGCATGGGAATGCTAGGCAGAAAATTACTGTATTCACCCTTAATTTCTCTGAAATCGAGCGTTTAAAAATGAGAATAAGTCCATTAGTGCCAGCTCCTCCTCGTGGCTGAAGGCAACAGAGGATGCAGAAGTATATTTAAGCTGATATGTTGGATTTAAAGGATTTTTTATATGCTTCTTTTGTTTCTTGGATTGAACAAGATAAGACAATCACTCTCATCTCTGTTCTCTGAGTCATGTAAGAAGCGCCAGCTACCAGCGTGTCCGACTACCTCAAAAGGCAGAAAACAGGAATAAATGCTTGAATACTTTTGTATAACTTCTATCTTTTAGTTATTTTTGTCGTAATGTGCCCACTGCTGTATCCATGCTCACCATTACTTGTACTGTTCTGTTCAATGGAAAAACGGAAATCTAAGCAAGTCATTATGTCTTATTTGTAGTAAAAATTGTCTTATTGTTCTTAATTTGAGCCACATTCACCAGACCAGGTCATAAAAATGTCTTATTTCAAGTTTTTTTAAGACAAAAATGAGGTGTAAATTGCTTGTAATAAGTCAAAAAAATCTGCCAATGGGATAAGACGAATTTGCCCGGGAAGTTTCTTGAAATTAGAAAGATGTCTTAAAACAACAATCTTTTATCTTATCCCATTGGCAGATTCTTTTTTTACTTGTTACAAGCAATTGATGCCTCATTTTTGTCTTTAAAAAACTTGAAATGAGACATTTTTATGACCTTGTCTAGTAAATGTGGCTCAAATCAAGAATAATTAGACAAATTTTACGAAAAATAAGACATAATGACTTGATTAGATTTCAGTTTTTGCAGTGTTCTGGTATAAACTTACTAAAAGAGATACACACTGCAAAAACTGAAATCTGAGCAAGTCATTATGTCTTATTTTTCGTAAAATTTGTCTAATTATTCTTGATTTGAGCCACATTCACCAGACCAGGTCATAAAAGTCTCATTTCAATTTTTTAAAAATGAAAATTAGGTCTGAATTGCTTGTAACAAGTTAAAAAAATCTGCCAGTGGGATAAGAAAAAAGTTTCTTGTGTTAAGACATTCTTTTGATTTTGAGAAACTTCAGAAAATGTTTCTTATCTCAATGGCAGATTTATTTTTATTTGTTTCAAGGTCCTGTAAATTCTCGGTCTGTCTTGCATGAACTGCAGGTTTGAGATCCCCCCAGAGTGGCTCAATGATATTAATGTCGGGAGACTGAGATGGCCACTCCAGAACCTTCACTTTATTCTGCTGTAGCCAATGGCAGGTCGATTTGGCCTTGTGTTTTGGATCATTGTCATGTGTGAACATCAAAGTTCGTCTCATGTGCAGCTTCTGAGCTGATGAGTGTAAATGTTCCTCCAGTATTTTCTGATAACATGCTGCATTCATCCTTCATTCATCAGTTTGGACCAAGTTTCCTGAGCCTTTGTAGCTCACACATCCCCAAAACATCAGTGATCCACCTCCGTGTTTCACAGTAGGAATGGTGGACCTTTCATCATAGGCCTTGTTGACTCCTCTCCAAATGGAACAATGTTTATGGTTGTGGACAAAAAGTTCAATTTCGGTCTCATCACTTGAAATGACTTTGTTCCAGAAGTTTTGAGGCTTGTGTACATGAGATACTTAGTGTAGAAATGGCTTTCTTCTGTCAACTCGACCATGCAGCCCATTTTTTCACAAGTGCCTCCTTATTGTGCATCTTGAAAATTTTTCTCAGAGCCCTGTATTTCAGCTGAAGTTACTTGTTGGTTTTTCTTTGCATCCCTAATAATTTCACTGGCAGTTGTAGCTGAAATTTTTGTAGGTCTACCTGACTGGGTTGGTTTCAAAAGAATCCCTCATTTTCAACTTTTTAACTAGAGTTTGAATTCTGCTTATTGGCATCCTCAGTTCCTTGGATATCTTTTTATGGCCCTGCTGATCCTTTAACAATTTTCGTTTTCCCCCATGACTCAGAATCCAGGAATGTCAGTGCAGCACTGAGTGAAAGATGAAAGCGTCTGTCAGGAGCTCAGAAACGTAAACAGATCACAGGTGAGAATGGTTACCTTTGGTAGCCATTCAAACCCATTTGTGTTAACTTCTGTTTATGTTATCAGGACAAAATCACCAGAGGATGGAAACTTTTGATCAGGGTCATTTTTTAAGATTTGTTGTCATCGTGATTTAAAATAAGTAAACTCTTTGAGGACATTCTAAGTCAGGTATTAAATTTCAGCTGTGGTTTGGATTATAATATCTTTTCATGTCACTGCCATCACAGCTCAAAAGCAAACGCAACATTACCTCTTGATCCAAAAGAAGACATTTTGTTTACCCTCGTTCCTTGCATCAGATGTAACAATCGAGTCAAAGAGTCTACGGCAAGTCTCAGGGGTCACACCTGTATCCAATGCGCTAAAAGTCAGTGAGCACACAAATAGTGCTGCCAACCTTGAAATGTCATCTGCAGCAGCATAAAAAGAAACTTTGTCCATTTAAAACTTCAAAGAAAACTTAAAGACAAAAATAATTTCCTGGATTTCTAACCCCAGCTCAGAAGTACTAGTACATCAATGTGTGAAAAAAAAAAAAAACTTCAATTACTGGCAAAAGGTCTCTGTTTTAAATTCCAGTCAAGTATGAAGGCACTCTCAGCGAAACTATCAGAACACTTTCTGCCAGGGAAAACTTCCACGTCTTTACATTTCAATGATTTACCCTGATGCATTAATTTGTGAGCAGCATTTAAATGTTTTAGTGAGTTTTAATTACTTTATATTAATTATACAAACTTTTCATAAACTTTAGTGGCATGACTCTCACATAGAGTTTGCATGCCTCATTGGACACACCAGATAAATAAGAAATTATCATAAATACGAAATAATTTATAGGGGAGTGGAGGACAGAAATAAACTTTTCTGCACAAATAAGAACACAGTTTTTCCAGCAACTTGTAAGGTTTAAGCAGGTTTAAGGTCTCTCTAGAGTAGCTCATTGATATTGAGGTCAGGAGACTGAGATGGCCACTCCAGAACCTTCATTTTATTCTGCTGTAGCCAATGGCAGGTCAATTTGGCCTTGTGTTTTGGATCATCATCATGTTTGAACGTCCAAATACGTACGTTTCTTCCATCTGAGTCGATGGTTGGTTTGATTTTTTTCTATTTTTACATGATGTGAAGCTGAAAGTACAAAATATTTGAAGTCATCACAAAAAAATAACAATGAATAGTAGTATAATGTTACTGAGTTTAAGTACACTCAAAAAACATTTATTTGGAAATCTCAAGTGCAATCTCAAGTAGAACAGAAATTAAAACAATCACATATGGAAACTTTAAAATTATAGAGTACTGAATAGAAAAAAAATAGTTTTTAAAAACAAAGCTTTGATATTCTGAGAATAAAGTCAATTATTTTGAGGATTTTCATGACAGGAGAGAGTTTTCAGAGTAATATTGCTGGACAAAAAGGGAATTAATTCTGAAAATATAGAAGAATGAGATTTTGTGAGAAAAAGTAGTAAAAAAAAAATCTTTTTTATGGTAAGAGTATAGTTGCAAGAGAAGAAAGAGTTGTGAACTTACAATAATTAAGTTATAGAACAAAGTTTTAAGTTGAGGAATAATTTCGTAATATGAGGGTGAAATTGAAAATTTATAAGTGTAAATTTTGACAGTTTTTTTTCGAAAACAGTCAAAAATCTATGTGAGAAAAGTGATTATTTTATCGTATGGCAAGCCTGTGTGTCATTTTTAAAAGGAATATTTGTAGAGCAGCCCGCTACCTGCTGTAAAATCTGCAAAATCATGTGTACTGTGCATATTTATTAATCAACATGCTTCATGTTCTCATTATTCTTCAAAATAAAGCAAAGGTCGACCATGGACAAAATGTCCAACTTTATTCTGGTAATATCTTGACTTGAGTCTTTCCAGATAAGATTTCTTTGTCTTAAAACAAAGACTACAACTACTTTCATAATAACTTTTTACAGCTCTTCATTCAGTGTGTAATCCTGTCCATTGCTTTAAATAACGCATGGTGAAGTGTTGTGTTTCGCATTAAAAAAGAAATTATAGTTGGTTTTAATTCATCAACACAACCAAAAGCACCTAATTAAAAACTAAAAGCTTGTCTTCGTTGTCTAAATCAGCTTCATCAGTGTAAGCAGCAGAGATTAATGCATGCTGCGGGTGCATCAGAGTCATAATCCAAAGCAGTTTAGTCACCAAATTTATTTTCATTAATATTAATCTACTTGTGTGATGTCATTTCATGCTACAGAGCCTATACAGCACCAGCTAATCCCATCGCCTCATCTCCCAGCAGGACGAAGGAACATCAGAGTCAATATTTGAATCTCTGTGATAGGATGAATTGTAAATTTATGCAAATTAAACTTCATCTTAAATGCATAAGTTTGGGCACAATGCAGAGAAAGGGGGGGGGAATAAAAAAAAACAGCCTGTGGCCAGAGGATGGATGTGAGGAGTGACTCAGAGATGATGGTCGCTTTCATGCAGCAGAACACAGAATCATGTTGATGTATTTACGCTGTGTCTATTTTTCTTGGCGTTGGCTGAGCTGGTTTTCTCCCCCCACTATCAATTACTCAGTGACACTTGCCAGCAGCAAAGGCATACACACACACACACACACACACACACACACACACGAGCGCAGCTTTGCTATATGGTCGTGACTGGGATGTGAAGCAGGATTTTGTTATGAAATGTGCCATGAGGAATGTCAACCGCTCGGATGAAAAAGTTGAAAGATTTCCAGTGATCCTATTAAGGCTGCGAACAAGCAGGAATCATTAATCACTCTCTTAAACTGGAATATTACAAGATTTTGTCTCGTTGGAGGCCAAAAGCGGCAGAATTTAGTGTTACTTTTGTCAGAGTGAAATGAATTTTCTGGACTCTGGCCCCTAAGGAAGAATCTCTATAGAGGGATAGCGTATGGAAATCTTACTGTTTTCGACTGAAATGTAAATGAGTGTGCAGCGTAGACGACAGCAGCTGAGTATAATATAATGCATTCCCTATAACGAAAGCCTGTGTTTGAGATTTATACCGTCATCCATGTTTCACTGCCAACAGACTTATGAGGGCGACTGCGGCTGAACCCGCTCAGTATTTATCACCATTTCTACCTAAGCTCAATAATCATGGCCTGACATGTGAGCGTCATGGCTCTCCATCAGTCATGTAGTGACAGAAATGGAAAGATGGCAGCCATAACATGACAGGAAACAGACCGTAGATCATGATCACAGTGTGAGCAGGGTTTCCCCCCATGATACGTGACACACAAAGTGGTAATAAATGATTTGTGAGTGGGACTCACACGGTGTGGGTGAGCTCCTGTGGCCTCTCCGCCTGCTCCGGGAACACGGGATGCGGCGGCTCCCCGATGGGGACGCAGCCCAGAGATTTACTGATGGCATGGCTCAGCTTTTTGGCTGGAGACTTCTGTGATGAAGGAGGGGGAAAAAAACACAAATATAGTCTCATTTCGTAGTTTATTGGTCTTAGTGCTGTCACTTTTCTGGGGAAGTAAGAGAGTTTCAGAGGTAATATACTTAACTAGGTCAACGGTCTGTTTAAAGAGTGTGCATCAGCAGAAGTTTGTGCAAATTCAGGGAGTGCAAAAATCTGCTAGTTCACATGCAGTTTTGGTGATTGTTTCATAATATAGTCCCAAAACTACACAGCACATTAAGCCCACTATTCTGCTCCCGTGCTTTATGGAAGTCAGCTGTGTGACTACACTTTTGTGGTTGAAATACTTAGAAATGGGCGGCGGTAAAGTCTAGTGCAGTAATTCCCAACATTTTCCAACTCAGGGCCGATTGCAGCACACCTCCAACTCCATAAATACAACTTGTAACATTTTGGGTCAGTTGTTACATTTCGGTTTCATCACATTTTTATAATTGGGTCAATGACAAAAAGAGGGTCTAAAAACGTATTTTTTAAAAGTTCTTTGAAAATGGATAAAAACATATTTCTGAGTGAAGAATTATGTTTTCTAACACATTTCAGTAGTTGACCAACATTTCAAAGTTTTGAGGTTCATTATTTTTTAGTATTTTTAATCTGAGCACCCAAAAATGTCAGGTGGCGCAACCAAATATATGAAAATATATTTATATGTTCCTGTTATTTTTTCTGTATGAAATTATTGGCAAGTATCTCTCGAGTGTCTGTAGTGACTCATACATTTTCATTTTGTGTGTTTCATTTCTTTTATTTGTGAATAAGATAAATAATTTGATGTTAAAATAACATTTCACATTATTACATTGGTTGTTCCACCTGACATGGAAATTGTTCCAGTCACCAATGAAGTGAAAAAACCTTTTTTATCAGTATTTCAGAGAAATCTACAAACTTTTCCACTTGGTCACAAATGTCATTTGGGCTCCTCTGGCTGATGCAGTTTCCTGTTTCCTGTTTTATTCTCTTCNATAAAATAATGCCACTGTATTTTTAATTTCCATTTACAATAACTGACATTCAATTTTTAGAGTTTAATTACTGTGGATACTTGTCAGGACGGTTGCACCACCTGACATTTTGGGGGTTTGAGGAACCAAAACACAAAAAAACATGTTATATTTTAATAGTTTAAAGATGTGTTCAAATAACACAGGTTTCATAGAATAAAGAAATACATGTGATGAAATACTCAATTCATGATGGAAGGAAATATTGCACTCGGACACAAAAAAAGGGACGTCACATTATTGACCCACATATGTCACGATTCATTCAGGGTGAAAAATTTAATTTTCTCCAAGGGGATAAGTAAAGTAAACCATAATAAATGTCATAAATAAGTTTTTTATATCAAAGACAGTGTTTTTTGTTCCATGTAGAAGTGAGGACACTTTTCATTTCTGTACAACATGAGATGGAATCAGATTTGGGATCTGCTGTCTATGAATGATTTGTTTTCATTTATAACAACGATTCGGCAACTCAGCAAATTCAATGACTACATTTTACCAAACTTCATTAACTCCCTCTCGTGTTGCTTTGAGAGCGCAGGAAACGTGCAGTGTCTTAAAACTCTGCATTAATGTAGAATCAATCCCTGCTCTCAGTCTGTTATTGACGTTTTCATTGTCTCAACAGAAAAAGAACATCACAGTGTAAAAATAGAGTTATCAGAGCCTCGTCTTACCCATGATGAGTGCTCCTTCATCTGGTGCTGGTTGCTATGGGGACCATTGGCATGACCACGCCAGAAGCAGCTTTGACAGAGCTGGTAGCCATGACACTGCTGGCAGCGGTACCTGAAGCCCATCATGCTCTCGCTCCGGCAATATGAACATTCCACCGGATGGAAGACTGAGCGGTGGCAGAAAACAAAAATAGAGACAGTTTTTCACATTTTAACTATAATAATAATAATAATAATAATAATAATAATAATAATAATAATAATGATAATAATAATAATAATAATAACTTTAGGTATAGAGCACCTTTAAAAACAACAGTTCACAAAGTGCTTTACAGCAGGGAGAAAATCAACAAACAAACAACAAACAAACAAACAGTGAATCAAATAGCGAGCAACAATAAAAATTTATAATCATACAGACCAATCAGAATTAAAAGAGACGAGAACTCAGGCAGTGCAAGACCCTATGATGAGACCATGAGGACCAGAGGTGAGAAGGAGTAAAAGAGCAAACAGGAACAATAGAGAGGATAAAAACAACAATGATATATAGCAGTGAATAAATAAGGTAATAAAAGGATAAAACTGCCTAAAAATTAGAGTGGAAATGATAACTGGAGCGCTCAACTCATTGAAAATGATTGATTAAATAAATAAAAACATAAATAATTAAAATAAACTCATAAGTGAATGAATAAATAGGGAGGTAAATAGATAGATAAATAAATAAATGAGTCAGCTCTGTAACAGGGTGGTAAAAAATACAAAAGACGACAATAGAGAGGTGAAGAAATAGACAGTGATAAGAATAGGAAGAAGAGGAAGAAGACGACATCACATAAAAGCAAGACGGTAAAAGTGTGTTTTAAGAAGAGATTCACACCAGATAACTAACACCAGATTTACGGCAACAAAACTCAGCAGCCTGAGCTTTTATTTGACCTGAGGTTTTTAAGTTTGAGCTGCTGAAGATGTGTGAGCATATTTAACAAACTGCTGATGCAGCGTCAGCAATCTGACAAAATGACATTATACAGCCATGAAGGATTTCTACAAATATTCTGAGTTGGGCCTCTTAACACAAAAATATTATCTATTTATTTGTCTTGTCCCATTATTATCAAATTCTCCACAATAAAGTCGACGTAGGGATGTTCAGTCTGGACTTAACAAGTGTTTTCGCTAGTTAGCACCAAAGCTATTCAAATGAATTAGTGACACTTAAATTATTGTCGCCCTAAAATCAAAGCCATGAGAAGTGTCTCAACTACAAAGCAGCCACCAACACTAGTCTGACCTTCAGCTCCAGTTAAGGAAAATTTCTAACACTATGATGTTTAACTATTAGACAAAAATAATTACAGATGACGGAGATTAAGTTGTTTGTATTACATCAAGAAACTCAAACACTTGGCACTTAGTGGTGCTAGCTCTGCTAGTGTTAACCTCTCTTCAAAATCTGCTTTGATATTAATAATAATAATAATAATAATAAATTTTATTTGTAGAGCGCTTTTCTAGATACTCAAAGACGCTTTACAGACATTAAAAACATCAGTTAAAACAACACAGTAATGATAACAAAAATAATAACCTATAAAAATGAAAACAAGACAAAACAAAACCATGGGATACATTTAAAAGCAGTTAGACATTAAAAACAATTTTAAAAAGATGCGTTTTGAGGAGGGTTTTGAATGTGGATGGGTTTGGACAGGCTTGGATGTGTTGTGGTAAGGTGTTCCAGAGGGTGGGGGCAGCGACAGAGAAAACTCTGTCCCCCCAGGTTCGGTGCTTGGTGTCGGGTGGTATGGAGGGGATATTGTTAACCAGACCGACATACTGCTCAAAAAACCTGTCCAATGATTTTGATTTACATTGATCATTTTCATGTTATTTTGCTCACACATAACACACTCTTATATTTAGGAAAAAGTTTTTCAGCTGCAATATTTCATTAATTGAGCTCTAAGATGTGCTGTTTTAGTGTTCCCTTTATTTTTATGAGCACTATACAATTCTGGGAATATAATTTTTCTTATTTTTGACTGTTTTTAAGTTTGTTTTTTTGTAACTTAAGATTACTGTTTTAGCATTTAACTTTCTGGAATCTAAACCACTTCATAATGTGAAGCTAATTAAAAGGATTTCTACCAACATTTTGTTGTTTACTAAGGTTTGTATTTGATTTTAGTAGATTTTTAGATTTTTTTTTTTGTCTTTTAAATAAGTCAGACAGCTCCTTCAGCTGACCACTGGCAGCTTTAATATAACCGAGCAACCTAAAAATAAGACAAAATTCAGAAATGCTGAAATCTGCAGTTGGTTGGCCTGAGGCTGTTTCCTGTAGTATCTAAAACAACTTTAACCCCAAACCAGAAAAGATGATTTTTACAGTAACAGTACGTGTTAACAGTCTGGTATAAAAAATGTCTCTATCGGCACACACAGTATTGATGTGATTTTTTATTTTGTTAGATCATGAGTTTGCCCAATCAGAGGCTGACTATGGCTGATGTTGAGGCTCAAAGTCCCATTTTCACACTGCAAAAACAGAAATCTAAGCAAGTCGTTATGACTTATTTGTAGTAAAAATTGTCTTATTGTTCTTAATTTGAGCCACATTCACAAGACCAGGTCATAAAAATGTCTTATTTCAAGTTTTTCTAAGACAAAAATGAGGTGTAAATTGCTTGTAACAAGTAAAAAAAATCTGCCAATGGGATAAGACGAATTCGCCCGGGAAGTTTCGGGAAATTAGAAAGATGTCTTAAAACAAGAATCTTTTATCTTATCCCATTGGCAGATTTTTTTTTTACTTGTTACAAGCAATTTATGCCTCATCTTTGTCTTAGAAAAACTTGAAATGAGACATTTTTATGACCTTGTCTAGTAAATGTGGCTCAAATCAAGAATAGTAAGAGAAATTTGACTAAAAATAAGACAGAATGACTTGCTTAGCTTTCAGTTTTTGCTGCGCAGTTTGGTTGCCGTTGACGATTTGTTTCAAAACTCCATGTCAGTTTGTTGTGGGATTTACTTTAAGTTGAAAATCTATATTTCAGGAATATAATTAGAAACACACAAGAGTAACTTTAACATGGAAGGACAGTAAATCCAGCTCTTACCATTTTCAACATTAGCAAGTCGATGCATGAGCGGCAGCCACACAAGACACTGAGGGGGAGGATCTGCCATCAACACGTCCAAAAACGTGTTCAGCATTATCTTCTTCTGGATACAAACATATAAAAACAAACAGGACAGGAGAGTTAGAAAGCTGTAAGAAGACGCAGAAGATGATGAAAATGAAGGTGTGTTGTCCAGTATTCTCCTCCTCGTACCTGCTGAGGGAAGCATGTCCGCACCGAATGCTCTGTGTAACCAAAGGAAGGGCCCTCGAACACGGCTGTTGGGAGCTTCAGGACCTCCCGCAAAAACTGATCAAACTTCGCAAACATCATGACTCCACTCGAGTCGGAGATCTGCGAGAAAATATCTGAGACAGCAAATGTCAGACTTAATATTCTGGGTGGAAACAGAGTGCAAAGTGGGCTTTTGACATTTCTCCTACTGCATATTATTGATCCCCAGACAGTCTGTGCACTCAGCAGAAAGCTAAAATATGCACAGAATGAATAAAATTAACTCTGCTGACATGCTCCAACAGCACCACTGTGTGTCCAACTTCAGTAACTACACGTAGAAAGCCCCCTGTCCCAGAATACCCTGCAACTGGCAATGACATCAGACTACATCAAATCAGGAAAAGTGGTTAAAGCCAAGTTTTAAAATGAAGCCGTTCATAAATATACAACTACAACGAGCACAGAAATATACTCACAGCGTAATTTATCCACTATTTTCCCTCCACACATTGTTGCCAGCATGGCCTTCATTGAGAAAACGGTCATTTTCCCATGGCTCTCACTGCAAACGCAAACAAATGGAAAACACATTAAGTTCTGGTTGTTGATGTAAAGCTTCCTGTGATCAACTGTTGTTGGTAGTTGCATCTTGAGGTGTAGTTTCAGTGGTGTTACTCATTGGTTACTGAAGATAGTTGTTGTTGAGGAGGAGAAAACGTTAACAGTGATTAACTTTGGCTGATTACACTGGGGAACAATTTGGAAAAAAAAAAATTCTGTTGACTTAGATTTTTAAGCGGATTGAGACTCAAGTTGGCGTGCTGATTCCGAAATTGCTGTCAGCTTTTTTCTCTTTCACATCAAGTTTTTTCCTCACAGCTTCCCGTCCAGATAAGCAAAATTCAATTAGTGGAATTTTGCTTATCTGGAGAGTAAAGAAAAACTTGATGTGAAAGAGAAAAAATGAGATCATTTTTGGATTCAACAAAAATTGTGTTCCCCTGTTTTATTCATACCCTCAAGTTTGGTATCTGTATTTTATTATTTCTTACTAAGCAGCACTTTGGTCAGCATTTTTTTTTTTTGTGGAATGTACTTTATAAATACTTTTTGATTAGACAAACAGCAGAAAATCTCCTCGACAAAGAGCTACAACATGTGCTAATACCAGACAAAAAAAGTGTGTCGCTGTCTTAAATTTGTGACTAACACAGAAATGAGATGTGTGACCAAAATCATCGAAAATATTTCCAGATGTGAAATTATTATTTTAAAGAAGAGAGTCCAAAATTTGAAATGCTAGATGTGGGGTTGTGTTCAGATTTCCAAACTGTAATATGTATCCTAGTAAAAAATGATCTGTTCTAAAAGTTGCTGTCTGGATGAAAATATCACATAAGGATTTCTCAACTGGTAAATGACATGACATAGGAGCGAGTTCAAACACCGATGTCTGCTGACCAATCAGAGGGAAGGGGGGATTCTGGAGTGGGGAGTCTTAAAGAGACAGAAACTAGAGGCTGAATTAAGGGTTTTCTAAAACACCAGTGTGAGAAAATTGGGATTTATTTTTTTCAGCTGTAAATCATGTAAAGCTACTCTGGGGTTATCAAAGGAACAGTACAAAGACTAACAAAAAAAAAAAAGCACAATACCCCTCTTTAACATGGTGTTTCCTTGGTGTTTTTTACATTTTGATGTTGGTACAATATTTAGACCTGATTTCATTCACAAAAATGAAACAGATTTTTTCAAATTTCAGCACTTGTCTTTATGGTGACTTAACGTTTTTTTTTCCCCATCTTTTGCACAGAAAAAAACAAAATCCAAGCAAGTCATTATGTCTTATTTTATTTTGAATATGTCTTATTATTCTTGATATGAGCTACATTCTCCTGATAAGTCCAGGAAAATGTCTAATTTTATGTAATTTAAAGACAAGAATGAGCTCTGAAAAAATCTGCCAATAGGATAAGAAAAAAAGTTTATTGCATGAAGACATCTTTCCAATTTCAAGAAACTTCACGTGCAAATTTATTTTATCCCATTGGCAGATTTTTTGACTCGTTATGAGCAATTCAGCCCTCATTTTTGTCTTAAAAAAACTCGAAATAAGACATTTTTATGACCTGGTCCTGTGAATGTGGCTCAAATCAAGAAAAACAAGACAGTTTTTACTATAAATAAGACATAATGACTTGCTTATATTTCTGTTTTTGCAGTGTAATAACATGCTCTAATGTTCATAAAGCACCGTTGGTCCAATCTTTAACTTTAAGGATGTGCTCTTCACAAATATTTGCTGCATGAAAATATGAGGATATATGAAATGTTTCAAAGCTGATATGGTGACAGGTTTTTAAGGACCATGGTGTGAAAGCTTTATCTTTCCTGACATATTAAGAAGTTGTGGTTGCAAGTTTGCATTTCAACTGGACAACCTAACAAAAACATGACGCCATGATTACAAGCAACATTTGAAACATCTCTGTGCATTTTTCATGTTGCATCCAGTCCATGAAATGTAAAAAATTGTGGCCTAATCCTTAAATCTCAGATTAACTTGGTGTTTCCAGGTCATAATAAAGCTGACTCAAGTCTCCTTAAATCTCACTAACTTCCATCAGAGAGCAGCTCTTTGCTTCCACGTTCATTGAGATCCTGCTCCTGAGCTAAAGTAACAGCAGCACATGAAAGCCTGTAATTCACTTTGGACCTCGGGGACAGATAGAGAACTGCTTCCTGCAATGGCGGGCGGTCATTTCCACAAAGTTTCCCACAGACGCAGCAGCAGGAGTAATAACAGAGCCTGACCAGAGCGGCCTTACAGATAAAAGTAAACCAATTGAATGGGTCAATGAATGGGCAGGGCAAGCAGCCAATCAATGGGAGCACACAAGGTACAATAATGAGAGAGAGCTTCACGGTCAATAACAATCCTCTGTACTCCAGGAAGCTCAGTGTGAGAGGCTGTGAGCACAGAGGAGGGATGGATGGAGAATTACCAACAGACGCTTTTTCATCTGCGGTGTGATTCAGAGAGGAGCATTTGTATTTTCTCTAATATCTGCTGGATTATTGCAGACATACCTGCATCTTTAAAGTATATAGCTGGAGGAAACTGGTGTTTTTTTGGAATCCAGGGACACTATTAGGGAAATCTAGTGCAGGGGTTCCCAAACTTTTCCGCCTGTGACCCCCAAAATGGCAGCGTTAGAGACTGGTGACCCCCTGCTGTGGTACGACACTGATAGACCAATCCAAAAACAGACAAAAACTAACAATTAACCCCTGAGGATACTTTATTTAACTAATCAGTAGAAAATTTACAGACTAATGTGCACTTTGCTGTGTTCACTGCATCAAACTTCAACAAAGAAATGTGAAAAACAGATAAAAAAAATTCTGTTTGCATAATTTTACATTATCTTTAACCCTAATTTTTGCTTTGATTCTTAAAATAATGGATAAAATACGGATTTCTTTATAGTTTTTGATTTTGGGACACATTCTGCGACCCCCTATTAATGTCTCGCGACCCCCCAAAGGGTCCAGACCCCCACTTTGGGAACCACTGATCTAGTGTTTGAAATTTGTATCTTTTTAACCCTTTCTCCTCACTGGTCCTGGTAAAGTTACACAAAAGCCACAAATGTTGATATGCAGCTTTCTTTGACTGCACTTTAACATCAGGCCTCATTCACGAATAGAATAAGAAAATACACAAAATTCATTTAGATTTATTTAACATAAAAATTTGACTTCTGATATGCACATGATTAGATTTTTAATGTAAACTAAGTCTTTACTTTAAATTATCTATCTTGAGGAAACCAGTGTTTTTTGGAATCCAGAGACTAACAAACACTATTGAGACAAATATAGAGTTTGAAATTTGTTTTTCTTTTTAACACGCAACAAAGGTTGAGATGCAGCTTTCTTTGATTGCACTCATTCACTAATAAATGTGTAGAAATGTTCTTACTTCCTGTACAAAATAATAAAATACGCAACAACAAGTCAAGTCAAGTTTAAACTCACAAGAAGAAGCCGGTTCTTTTACATCTTCATTCAGTTTGCACGAATTTATGACACTGTTTGTCAGAGCAGTGACGATTTATTTAACATAAAAATGTGATATTCTGATATGCACTTGGTAATATCTTTAATGTTAACCAAGTATTTTATTTAAGATTCAATATCATAAGCATAAGAGGGGTGAAAAGGTGTCGGTTTCATGGTTATTCAATAAATTTAGCCAATGCACAGTTTTTAAGAATGAATTCTATTTGAGGCTTTTTTCTTTTACTGAAAGTAGTTTTTGAATGTTATGCTTTTAGTGAAAAGAGTCTGTGTTGTAAGGTTTTTAGAAAGCTGGTCATTTGTTCGCAAAGTTAGAAGAAATTCAGGTACGAAAATATTGACGTACACTCAAAAAAAATGAAATCTAAGCAAGTCATCATGTCTTATTATGAGTCAAATTTGTCTAATTATTCTTTGTATGAGCTACATTCTATGAGCCAATGGGATGAGAACATTTTTTATTGTATTTCAAGAAACTTCACGTGTGAATTTTTTCTTATCCCATCGAAAAAATTTTTTTTACTTGTTACAAGCAATTCAGACCTCATTTTTGTCTTTAAAAAAACTTGAAATAAGACATTTTTATGACCTGGTCTGGTGAATGTGGCTCAAATCAAGAACAATAAGACAATTTTTACTACAAATAAGACATAATGACTTGCTTAGATTTCTGTTTTTGTAGTGTACGCTTTTAGGCCAGCGATTCCCAACCTGTGGTCCGTGGCCCCCTGGTGGGCCGCGAAGGTACAGCAAGTGGGCCGCGAAATCATTGCCAAACAAGTGTTTTATCGGAGTGTAATTATATAAAGATACAAGGTACAAATAGAAAAATTAAGATACAAATACAAATAATAACGTTCAAAATGTTTAACTCGGTTAAGTTTTAAAGGAAATTAAAACATTTCTGATTTTAATATATGGAAAAAGTCCCCTAAGGAGGCATGTTATTCCTCTATAGATAGCATGACCTGAAAGATAACAACAACCTGAAATGTCATTGAAAAAAAATGTAATAAATCCCAAATTTTCAAAAATTGTCAAAACTGTAACCGGAGTGCTGAGCCTGAAATGTAACAAAAAAGCATGAAGTAAAACCCAAAATGTAATAATTGCACCAGAATGTAACAAGTTGTCATAATTTGGGCAAAAAGTTGATATATTTTTGGCTTAACATCTGTTTCATTATCTACCAGATATCACATTTTGGGTTTTATTACATTTTTTTAAATTAAATTTTGGGTCATTGTTACAAATGGGGTGCTAAAAGAAAATGTATATAGCGGTATGTATTTGTTTGGAGGTGGGCCTCAAACATTTTTGAGCTTTAAAAGTGGGCCCTGATTTGGAAAAGGTTGGGAACCACTGTTTTATAGGCTGTTTGTAGTGAGGCTCAATGAGTGTTAAGGGACTTTGTCTGTGGTCTACCTGTATCAGCTCAGCCTCACCTGTCGTAGGTGGCCACCATGAAGTTGAGCAGCAGCCCTATGGACTGGTCCACGTTGATCTGGTGTGTGGTCGGCAGCCGCTTGTTGAGCTGGTAGTAAATGGAGGACAGGATCGTCTCCAGCCGTGACACATTGATCTCTGCGTTGTGATCCAATGTGTTGAGCCCGTTGTCACGAAACGCTTCGATCATGTTCCAGACGTCCACCAGATGAACTTTGAAGGGGGGGCAAACAAACAGGAAGCTGTTATTGAAATCCACAGTCATGTAGGGACGAACATTTCCACCTATTACTCATCATCATAGCAGTTTTAAATACTCACGGTTACATCTCTTCTGCACAAACCGGAGTTTGCACGCAGTCCTGTAAGTCGACAGTCTGATCACATCAAAGTTTTGAGCTCCTACAAAATAAAAGCACAACACAATCACACCTCTATTTAAGCTATTCATGAAAAAACCTCTTATCAAACACAATCAGGCTCATTTTAGTGATAATTTTACGCTATTTCTGTCTCTGTGTGGGAGGTTTTATACTGTATGCGTGAAGGTCCGTGTATCTGCGGTGCAACTTGGAGACACAGTCAGAGAACAACACGAGCCTTTGCTGACTATGAATAGCGAGGAGATATTTCTCTGTCGCTCCACTCACTCATTTCCATGAAGAGCTGTCTCTTTTCCACCATGGCCTTGCCTCGTTTACTGCCTTCCTCGATCATCCTAGAGCACATCAGACAGCAGAGCATGCAGCGCTTACTGTTGATACATGAAACACTGCACTTTTCATTGTCAAAAACGAGGCATGGAATCTCCATTTAAGATGATTGAAATAGATTATTAACTGTGAAATTAACAAACATATCCCAGACTAATACAGTTGTTTAAAAACATCATAAATGAACATCATCACTCGTCTTTCACCTGTCATGTGGTTTGCTCATGTGAACTACTGCACCATGTTTTACTGAAAGAAAACATTATATTTCCTTTTCGTAGAAAAAAAAAAGATTTACCCTGCATTGCTCATAAAGGGATTAGTCATCACATCAGTGAAAGACTTTACTGTATAATAAACAGATACAGTTTATTTGGTCGATGTTTCCATCAGATGATGCTACCAGGAATGAAATGAACGTTTTCTGTTGTTGTACCTCAGAGCATTGCTTTAACTTAATGAAGCTGACTCAATAACCCGACAAAAATACCTCTTTGTTCATTTAATTCACTCGTTCAAACAGTGAAACATGAGAAATGGGGGTTAAGGTAAAGATACTGTAAAAATTAGGAAAATTAACTTCACCTTGGAAGCAAAAAATGTAAGAATAAAAAAGTATCCTTTTCTTTAAAAGATGTGTTGAACATATTGAGAATATTTACCTGTCATTTTCCCATTCTAATGCCTGTAAACCAAACTTCAGCCTGTAGCTTGTTAGTTTTTCTTGATGGCTGAAAACAGCGAAGTGACTGTTCAAATGCAGCAAAATCTACCAACCAGTATTTATAAAACTAAAACAGTGTTTGATAACTTTTTGTAATATATTTGTGCCAGGCTAAGCTTACTGAGAGATACAAAAAATAAAAACAGAAGCTGGGTTGGCTAAACTTCATGTGAGAAATGGAAACGCTTAACACCAAGCCTGTATGTGTCGAGTGTAGGGGCGTATCTAAGGGGGGGAGCATAGGGTGGCAGCTGCCCCCCTAAAAAAAAGCCTTGTCACCCCTGTTATAAAAATCTAATTAAAAGAAAAGTCAAACCTCAAAAAATTCACTCACTGACTCTGAGATAAATCCAACTTATAAGAAATAAGTTGAAATTTTCAGCATAAGAATCAAATTTTGAGTTTAAAAGTCAAGATTTTGTGATTAAAAGGTCAAAAATATGATGTAAACAGTCAAAATTATGGGGCAAAAAGTTGAAATTTTGAGCATAGAAATGAAAGTTTGAGTTTAAAAAGTTGAAATTTGAGATAAAGACTCAATAATTTGAGATATAAAAGTCCAAATTCTGAGATAAAAAGTCAAATTTTGAGATAAATAGTCAAAATTATGGGGCAAAACTTTTAGTTTGATTTTTATCTCAATTTTTTTTACTTCATGTGTCAAAAAAGGAGAAATATCAACAAAGCCAGATTTTTATTTCAGTATTTGTAACTTCCAGAAATTGGCTTCAAGACATCTTATTCATTTTAACTTTCCAAAACCCAAATGTGAAACAGTAGATTTGATCTCTACAAGGTGATTACATGATGGTTTCCACAATTCTACATTATTTTGCGTTTTCCTGGATAAGCTAATTAGAATATAGACAAACAATAGCTTTTCTGAAAGTATCAATCTCTGTGTGTAGTGTTAAAACATGTTTACTCAAACTTAACCTGAAGAATGCAGGAAGCTGCTCCTGTTTTACAAAATCATCTTTTGACACCAAAGAATCTGTTGAACAATTGGAAGTTTAGTTTTTACGCTGACACCTGATTTCATTTCAGCTTTGTTGTGTGTTTTCAAAAAGCTGATTGTTCTTCTCTGTCTGTTGTTTCTTCATAACACCTGACAGTCATTCCTTTGAAACAGCAGGTTTCCTCATTGCTTCATTTCTTCATTCTACTGTCAGTGTTGTCAGGCCTTTTAGTGTGATTATAAAAGTCACATTTTCAGAGAAGTTGTCTTTTTAATTTGTAAGAGTTATCTTCGAATACTTCACATATTAACTCGTGTTTCTATGAGGTGTAGTATCGTTACAAACTGAGAGTATTTACCTGTCCCAGGCTGAATGTCAAACAAAGTGGAGCCTCAAACGTCGACCCTGAAAAGAACAGACACATTAAGAGAGTTATTGAGGGTGACTTTCTTCTTCAGACAGATAAGCTTTTCCTCTCTGACAGAACGTAGTACACTTTTAAATAAGTAATTAACACCCCTCCTCTCTCTCCTTTTCCTT